>JACEFZ010020067.1:310000-397770 GCA_014155875.1 Cepaea nemoralis
GCTCGAGGTAGGCGGATTAACCACTTTACACCGAGATATTTGGGAGTAGATATATGGGAATCTATGGAAGTAGACCTATGGGTGTATATCTATGGGAGTAGATCTGTAAAATGAGATCTATGGAAGTAGATCCATGGGAGTAGATCTATTGGAGTAGATTATGGGAGTAGATCTGTTGGAGTAGATCTATTGGAGTAGATCTATGGGAGTAGATCTACAGGAGGAGATCTATCGGAATAAAGCTGTGGGATTAGATCTATGTGAGTAGATCTATATTAGGAGATATATGTGAGTAGACTATAGAAGGCGATCTATGGGAGTAGAAATTTAGGAGGAGATCTATAGGAGTAGATCTTTGGGCTGACATCTATTGGAGTAGATATATGGGACTAGATCTATTGTAGTAGATCTATGGGGCTAGATCTATGGGGCTAGATCTATGGGGCTAGATCTGTGGGCTGACATCTATGGTACTAGATCTATGGGCTGACATCTATGGGACTAGATCTATGGGAGTAGATCTATGGGCTGACATCTATGGGAGCAGATCTATGGGCTGACATCTATGGGACTAGAACTATCGGCTGACATCTATGGGGCTATATCTATGGACTGATATATATGGGAGTAGATCTTTGGTCTGACATCTATGGAAGGAGATATATGGGATTAGATCTAAGGGAGTAGATTTATGGGAGTAGATCTATAAGAGGAGATCTATGGGAGTAGGTCTATGGGCTTACATCTATGGGAGCAGATATATGGGCTGACATCTATGGGGCTAGATCTATGGGCTGACATCTATGGGGCTAGATCTATGGGTTGACATCTATGGGGCTAGATCTATGGGCTGACATCTATGGGGCTAGATCTATGGGCTGACATCTATGGGAGCAGATCTTTGGGCTGACATCTATGGGGCTAGATCTATGGGCTGACATCTATGGGAGCAGATCTATGGGCTGACATCTATGGGGCTAGATCTATGGGCTGACATCTATGGGGCTAGATCTATGGGTTGACATCTATGGGGCTAGATCTATGGGCTGACATCTATGGGGCTAGATCTATGGGCTGACATCTATGGGGCTAGATCTATGGGCTGACATCTATGGAGCAGATCTTTGGGCTGACATCTATGGGGCTAGATCTATGGGCTGACATCTATGGGAGCAGATCTATGGGCTGACATCTATGGGGGCTAGATCTATGGGCTGACATCTATGGGGCTAGATCTATGGGTTGACATCTATGGGGCTAGATCTATGGGCTGACATCTATGGGGCTAGATCTATGGGCTGACATCTATGGGGCTAGATCTATGGGCTGACATCTATGGGGCTAGATCTATGGGCTGACATCTATGGGGCTAGATCTATGGGCTGACATCTATGGGAGCAGATCTATGGGCTGACATCTATGGGGCTAGATCTATGGGCTGACATCTATGGGAGCAGATCTTTGGGCTGACATCTATGGGGCTAGATCTATGGGCTGACATCTATGGGGCTAGATCTATGGGCTGACATCTATGGAGCAGATATATGGGCTGACATCTATGGGGCTAGATCTATGGGTTGACATCTATGGGGCTAGATCTATGGGCTGACATCTATGGGGCTAGATCTATGGGCTGACATCTATGGGGCTAGATCTATGGGCTGACATCTATGGGGCTAGATCTATGGGCTGACATCTATGGGGCTAGATCTATGGGCTGACATCTATGGGGCTAGATCTATGGGCTGACATCTATGGGGCTAGATCTATGGGCTGACATCTATGGGAGCAGATATATGGGCTGACATCTATGGGGCTAGATCTATGGGCTGACATCTATGGGGCTAGATCTATGGGCTGACATCTATGGGGCTAGATCTATGGGCTGACATCTATGGGGCTAGATCTATGGGCTGACATCTATGGGAGTAGATCTATGGGCTGACATCTATGTGAGTAGATCTTTGTGCTGACATCTAAGGGAGTAGAACTATGGGGCTAGATCTATGGGCTTACATCTATGGGAGCACATCTATGGGCTGACATCTATGGGAGCACATCTATGGGCTGACATCTATGGGAGCACATCTATGGGCTGACATCTATGGAAGGAGTTATATGGGATTAGATCTAAGGGAGTAGATTTATGGGAGCAGATCTCTAGGAGTAGATTTATAGGAGTAGATCTATGGGAGTAGATCTATGGGCTGACATCTATGGGAGCAGATCTATGGGCTGACATCTATGGATCTAAATATATGAATAGATCTATGGGAGTATATCTAAGGGAGTAGATCTATAGGAGGAGATCTATGGGAGTATATCTATGGGAGTAGATCTATAGGAGGAGATCTATGGGAGAAGACAAGACAACTTATAGAGATATGTTTTCTTTAAAGATCCCCAAGTAGTTTCCAGCTATCTGTCTGTAATGTGATAACTTCATTTTATTTTGTAGGGCTGAGAGACAGCAGGAACAGGTGTTCAATCTTTCTCTCACTATGCCAAGCGAAGAGCCCATGCGTCGAACTCTTGCGAGAGACACAGTGCAGTTCGTGACATATCTGTGTATGAAAGTAATTCCCAACAAACATCCTCCATAAAATTCAAGCTCGTGTTATACCCCTTCTAAATCGCCCTGTTCCCTTTCGGCTTCTCTTCGATTCATTACATACTAATTATTTTCATGTCCCTGCAAGTCTCTGATGTATCTTGTCGTCTAACTGATCCTCTCTAAGAAGTCCATTTATCTTCGCTCCCATCGACTACCCAAAAGTGTCCAAGAATCTCACCAACTTGATGAGCCATCATCAACTTCCTGAACCGGTCGATGGACATCGTTAGAATGATGGATTAACCAGTAACAGACAACACGCCTGGCTGCATCCCCGGTGAAAGCCCAGGCCGCGACGGGAGTAAATTATTGTTAGGTGAAGATAGTGTATTTGACTGCGGCGTAAAATTGTTGAATTATGGCTTGACGCTTGAATGAGGCTGGTTTGAGATGGGGATACCATGGCGTTTTAATCGCTACATGGCCGACGTTTGTGGCGAAGGTGTAGCGAATGCGATTCGCAATCCCGCACATCGCGTTCAAAATATACAGCAGGCTATTTGGAAGCAGAATGTCTTGTGTTTATTTATGGCAGTGGTTTTAGCGTCGGTAAGTTCAAAAAGAAAATGGCAAACTACTGAACTTAAACGTATCTAGTAAATCACAAATACAAAACACTGCTAAGGTTGATTGCAGCGTCCGGTAAAGAACATGCAAGTAACTTTTTAACTGCAGCATGTGAATGAATAGCTAAGGTGGAAATGGGACAAACTGTAAATCACCTAACACCAGAATATATATATATATATACATGCATATATATATATATAGCCGGTCTCTCTGGCTGTGGGGTTACAACACTTTCTCTCTGTAATCCCGTTTATCACGCAGAGTCTCGTAGCGGAGCGAGAGCTGAGGCGGTTCGACCCCCGCTCGTGACTTGCGGGATTCTGAGCCGGCCGCTCAGAAAGCAATGGCAAACTACTGAGCGTAATCTTGCCAAGAGATCAACATACAGCTGAAAGATGCTGGTGTTGACAGCTAAGTCCTGTAAAAGGATATGCTAAAAAAAAAAAAAAAATATATATATATATATATATATATATATATATATATATATATATATATATATATATATATATATATAATATATATATTCCAGCCAAAATTCATTGTGGAGACGGCACCTGATTGATTGATAATATATATGTATATTATTAGACCAATCGGCACTCGGTAAGAGATGTTGTCATTATCACGTCATCGCCATTACTTACCACCACAATCGTATTACCCATGTTAGGCTGGTTAGACCTGGTAACTCTAGTCACTTTTGATTTTAAAAATTCTTAATTCTCCCACCTGCTGATGGAACCCATGAGCTCCGGTTTGGCAAGCGAGTGGCTAGCCACAATTCTACTGAGGCACCGTGAGATAAAAAGTAACAATTCTGATGCTGTAGTTACCACACTTACCTAACAAACTATTGACCCAGTGTTGGACTATTTAAGAATTAATAAGGTCGGTTTGTATGAATCTATATGCGACTGCTGAATAATTCACGTAATTTAATGTGTGAATACAGTAAACCAGTGGATCCTGGTAGCACATCTCTATCACGCTTACTAGCCGGCCGGTAGTCATATGTTCGAATCCCTATCGAGGCTTGGATCTGTGTTTATTTGTTAACCTGGTCTATTAGGTGGCTTAAAAGTCGGCGGGTCGATTTAATTGCACCGGGCTTTTATCCCATATGGCTCAATCTCTTTCCGCAGCGAACTGCCGAAATGTCGCACAAAGCACGAACTCCGTAGCTTCAGCGAAGACCCACAGGAATCTCCGAAAAAAATGCACTCTCGAGACGGAATCGAACTCCCAAACTTCGGAGCCCGAGTTAGATGGCTTGACCATTTCACCACGGAGACTCCCTTTGATTTCTTAGGTCGATCCAGCCTTAAATAGGTACAGGGAAATGATCTGGACAGTAAATGCGGCATGAAGTGCCGCTGACCACATCCAGTGTCGACTGGTCTATAGAAAATATAAGGCTAGCACCATATACCCTCAGACCCTCAAGACGTAGTTACGGGCCTTGACTTAACTTATTGTAAAAAGAAACTGTGCTAAACGTTCATACAACGTCACGACTTTCTGTGTATGCCTGGACGCTGCAGTATTGACAGCATCTGGAGTGTTCCCTGTCAGTGACAGCTAGAATTAGCTGTCACGGGACATCAACAATTGATAGGAGTCTGGACATCCAATATCCTAGCGTGGACAGATGGACACAACTTTGAAGTTGGAACAGAATAGAAGCATCAAAGCGAACCAAGTTATGTTTGTCAATCAACAAGGATAGCCAATGCCATGTACGCGTCATTTGGGTATTATAATGGTAGGATCACAGAGGTTAACCATTTGCTGGGGGAATTTTATGCGATTGTTCCATGGAGGATGATTGTTGTTGCTGGGGTTGTATTCTCGTGTTGTAGCGTTCGCCTCTAGTATTAATGTCACAAAGTCGATTGTACGTTAAAGTAATGGATCCTGCCCCCCTCCCCCCACACTTTTTATTGAGGCGCTTTGGTCATATGGTGTTTACGCCATGTTTTATAGATCAATCGGAAACTCGATGAGTATTGTGGTCAGTATCATGTCTAATTCCGTCACTTCCTTGGATTTCCTTTGTTCTTCTAGGTACCAATACCGGCACTATGTTGGAGGGGACACATTTCGTAAATCCCGCATACCGCGTTCGAGACACAGCTGTGGAAGATCTGTCAGCATACCACCTTGCGTTGGTTTTCATACAATTACATGCATAGCGGTTGCTCAGAAAGCAAGAGCAAACTACTGAAAGTAAACTTGTCAAAAAATCACACACCGAAAAATATTACTGGGATTGACTGCAACGTCCTGTCCAGACCAAGAAAAAGACCATGCAAGAAAGACAACGACACTTTATTTGCCTGGTAATCTTTGTTGTGAAAAATGGCCACAAAGAAAACAAGACACGAAGTGTCAACTAATACTCAACAACAGAATTCTAATTCGTTCCTTGATTAATATTTGTCCTCAATGAAAGCTTTATCAAAATTAACGAATTCTTTGTTATTATCAACATTCGAGATGAAACCTGACAGACTTGATTAAAAACATAATCCTTGTCTTCTGGTTTGTGGAGATAATTCACTGCAGCCAGCTCTTGACAATTGTCACATATTTGTGAGCGTCTGGTTTGTCTTGATGACCACCAAACCGACAGATTTAATTTTCCAGATTTGCCGGCAGACGACAATTCTTCTGCACAATGCTCAATCCCATCCAAGGGCCCTTGTGTTTCTGAATGGTTCAGGAAAAGCTGGAGTAGAATTTATTGTTCATTTGAACGGGGGTGTGAAAGATTGATAATGGATCTGTGATTTCATTTGCCAGTTTTCCAGCTGGTCTTCATTAGGGGTTTTCAGTTTATCGGTAATGATGGACGTCAGGATGGTCGAATGATAAGAGCCTTTGATCTTAAACTTCCGGTGTGCTGATGCTGAGGTAGTGAGGCCAACCCCTAGATCGGTCAGTTGGACTATCAAATTGAATTCCCCCCTCCCTCCCCTCGTCCTTGACTTGGGGACGTAACTTACAAGTACCCCAGAAGTCTGAGTGGGTTGGCCTGATGGCGAGGGACACTGGTAATAGGGAAAGCTAATCCATATGCGAAAAATTAGCCCAGTGCACCTGAAGCAGTAGCACGTGTATTTACTACGCTTGGGTTCAAATCGAACAACAATAAAAAAAAATCCGTAATGATATAGTAACTCATTCTGACATAGAACCGATGATGTAAATATATTAAAATATAGATGCGGTGATAGGATTGTGAAACATGTTGATACGATATAATGAAGAATCAATAGTAATAATGATGTTGTTTATGATGGCGATGGTAATGATAATGTTGGCGATAGTGATTTTGATGATGGCGATGGTGATTTTAATGATGGTGATGTTGGAAATGGCGATGGTGACTATAATGATGACGATGGTGAGGAAGGTGACCATGATGTCCAATGTAGTCGTCATAATGACAATCATGATAATGATGATGATGATGATGATGATGATGATGATGATGATGATGATGATGATGATGATGATGATCGTGATGATGATGACGATGGTTATGACACTGATGAAGATGGTGATAACAATTGTGATGATGATGGTAATATTGATTATGGTGATGATGATTTTGACGGCGTGTGTAATAACATAAGGATATCGTATGATTGTGGTGGTTATTGTTGTAGTAGGTATTATAAAAGTAATAGCAGCAGCAGTAGTAGTAGTAGTAGTAGAAGCAGCAGCAGCAGCAGCAGTAGTAGTAGTAGTAGTAGTAGTAGTAGTAGTAGTAGTAGTAGTAGTAGTAGTAGTAGTAGTAGTAGTAGTAGTAGTAGTAGTTTGCTGTGATTGAAGTAGTAGTTGCTATTGTCGTTGTATTTGTTGTTGTAACAGAAGTAACAGCAGCAGTAATACTAAAAGCAGCAGTAATACTAAAAGCAACAGAAATATTAGCCAGTAGCATTAATTTTGTTATTAGTTTGAGTAGTAAAACAACCCTTTAACACGCAATGAGCACATTGGGCATATGGTGCTAAACCCATATGTTTAATAGATCAATAGCCACTCTGTGGGTGATGTGATTAGTATTACCAAGCCGTTTCCATATTACGTTATGTCGTCTTGTACGCTTAAGTCAATTTTAAAAATCACTAGCACTTGTGGACTGAATGGTTCGATGTGCATTAAGGATTATCTGTCGACTAACTAATTGCATCTGGAACCATCCTAGCTTCCACCCTAGACCAGTTACCAACCAAGGTTTACGGCAATCGTTATATAATAATAATAATAATAATAATAATAATAATAATAATAATAATAATAATAATAATAATAATAATAATACAGAGCTCAGATAATACACACGGAAGTGTTGAGAAAAAACGTGAACATTTATTAGAGGAAGTACAATCAGCAACACACTGTCTGAAGAAAGTCAATGGTGTGACGACATACAAAAGAAACTAATCCAAGCAGGAGTAGAAGTCAGCGTCCATATCCACCATGCAATGTGTGCGAAGATCTAGAATAGCGCTGTTTGGTTCAGAGCTTGGAAAAGAGCGATCTACATCCCTCTATCATATATAAGAAATTTGAAACTGCACACCAATTATCGAACCACCGCATTAATAAGTCATGCCAGCAAAATTATCCTGAAGATGATTGAATTGAAACTAAAATATGCATTACAGAAAGTACAGACATTTTTCAGACTGGGCCTAGGAACCGGGGACCATATCTTCAACATGAGAACCATCTTTGAAACATTCAGAGAGTACAATGTAGATCTTTATACTTGCTTCACAGACTGCAACAATGTCCTAGTCAGTGGTCAACATCAGAAAGTGTAGAACATCATACGTGATATGGGGTTTTCAGCACATCTGATCCACCTAATTCAGTCAATATATCGTGATTAACAAGCAGCTGTTAGTTTAGCCGGTGAAACATCCATCTGGTTTGAGTTGCAAAAAGGAGCAGGACAGGGCTGCATTCTCTTTCTCTCTATACCCATTCAACAAACACTTATAGGCAGAAAATGTAATGCGAAATGTCAAACATGATGAGAACAAAAACCATTTCGAACCAATCGCAATTTGTGACATTTCAGTTCCGATACACATATATACAGATGACAGTTCTCTGTGTTCTTATAGGAAAGTTTACTTTAACTCCTTTCATGGCGTTGTGCTCCAAGTTCTCAATACTCTTTGACCCCTGCAATGTTATAGCCAATTAGCGTTTGACTTCTTGTGAAAAGTCCCCAACATATCCTTCTTTCCTCATACGGGTTCTCAGTCTACTCCCCCCTCCCCCCTCACCTTCTCCACCTGGTCCCACAGCGCACGACCAACTCCTCCTTGTTCTTAGGTATTCTACCACCAAAAGGGGTCATTCCCTGTCAGCCTAATAGCCTGTTCATTCCCCGCACTCCCGTATGGCCAGGGCAAACAAAAATTCATACAATTCTCACAATCATGACCTCTGAAGCGAGGAAAGTCTATGGGAAGAAATGAGCACTGTACCATATCTATCGTATACTTATCTTTTCTAGACTACTCATTTTCGATGGACTCAGCGTGCTTGTCAACCGAAATTTTTTCGAAGTCGATAGCGCAGCAACTGACGCGTGAGATTTCATTGCCTTCCCGTTCCTGCGGGTCAATTCATAGCAAACTCCTACATGTTTAATGCGCGTTATGAAAGCCATGTAGCCATTTGTTATAAATTATGCATCAGGCGGTGCTACAGGAAACTTTACGGCTACGGTGTCACGTTTCCACTGTGCATGGCGTCAAACATTAAGAACTTGATATCAAACGCTTCATCAGTTCTAGTACAAAAAATTAGGTTATACTTTCAGCTGATTTAATAGCCGAATAGCTTGTACATATTTTATGAGGAAATATATTTCGACATTCGTGACAAGAAAATGTCAATAATACCATTCAAAAGCCGTGCGGGTAAAAAAATAACAGTAATAAGATTGTCAAGATTCAATTAGGACAGGTCAGAGTTCACGGTAATGTGAATTGTACCAAACTAACAACAGAACATTAACAAAAGGGAAAACAAGCACTAATCTCGTCCCTTAGAAAGAATTCGCCAAACACAAGGAGCAACAAGCAGCAGGCCATTATTTTACCTGCACTAAAGAAACCGAACGGGAACTCACAATCCTTCACCTTTCTTCCTTGTCAGCGTTCTCGTTACGTTTAGTATGCATTTATTGTGTTTTAATTTCGTATTAATTTGCTAATATTTTTGTTTTTTTGTGTGCTCTTGACAAAGATATTAATTAAAATAACTAAGACACACACACAAAATATTGCACGATTTATTGCCTAGCATATTTCGTTGCATATCGTCAGATACATACTGCAGAAATCACACAACATAAACTTAAGTAACTAGATAAATCCTGCAAGCTGAAATATACAACACACATATTATTAGAATAATTTGAATTGTCTATCACGGCAATTTTAAATAGGTGACTATCATGTCTGTCTGTTTACCAAAAGCTGGTTTCTGTAAATGAATGACGATTGCTTCTGCCAGCTTTAACATGCGACCATTGTGTGTGTTAAACAACACACGGAACGCATTGTCCATATCAATCACGTATGAACTTGACTGGATGCAGCGAAATATGACAGGCACAAAATCGTGCAATCTATTGTTTGTGTCTTTTTTTATTTAATTCGCTAATGGTAAACATTGTTTTGAAAGATATTTATAACCGAAAAGCCAGACATTTGTGTTCTGTTTTAAACATACTTGATTTATTTATACTTGTCATAGTTATATACTTGTTAAAGTAATATAATAATACAAACCTATCTTCCCGCACATTTATTATTGTGTTTGCCTGGACTGAGGCCCTAGTCAGGTACGTACATGTGTTTGCTTTTATTGTTACTAAGAAATGAAGATGGATGCATTGGGACGGTGGCATGGAAGAATATCTTCAGCAGAATTCATCTAGAAAACCAAAGACCGAGAAATGTGGAGAGTCATGACAGCCTGCGATAACCTGCATGGCACTTGATGATGATGACATAGCCAAAATATAACAGATAGATATGTCAAGACCATTGTTTCATAAACACATTTTTAATCCCCACTATTGGAAGCGCCCCCCCCCTCCCCCCCCCCCCCCCCCCCCCCCCCCCCCAAACAAAACAACAACAACAAAATACCACACAACCAAGAATATGTTCGTTATCTCCTATATTTTACAAACCCTCTGACAGTCTGCTCTAGTCACCCCGAGCATTCGCCGACTGACGCAATGGTTATCTGGACTACACAAACAAATCACATATTTGTCAGAGTGGCAGGGACACGCCGATAGGAAAGACAGAAAACAGCGATAATAATAATAATAATAATAATAATAATAATAATAATAATAATAATAATAATAATAATAATAATAATAATAATAAATAATAGTAATAATAATAATAATGCCGTCTCGCTGGCGAAGGGGTTAACGACTTTCTCCGTAATCCCGTATATCCACGTGAGGAACACAGCTGTGCGAGATTCTACAGCGGGCCGCGTCACGTTGGTTACTTACGGACGTATGTGAGCCGGTCGCTCAGAAAGCAATGGCAAACTACTGAGCGCAATCTTGCCAAAAACATCAACAACAGTTGAAAACTGCTGGGTGTGATGGCAAAGTCCTGGAAGGGATTTGCAATTAAATAATAATAATAATAATAATAATGATAATAATAATAATAATAATAATATAATAATAATAATAATAATACCAATACGAACAGCAATTAGAAGAACGATTGTATTTCCTTTCTGATCTTATCTTGTCTTTGTGTTGACTCTCGGCTGTTTCATACTCCTAAATTGGCTAAGAATTGCCGACATTACATCTATTAATACACCACACGGTGTAATAGAGACAAGAACACGAACTTCATTCCTGACTCTGGTAACAACGTGAGATAGCGAACCACGAACTATAACGCTTAAAGGCATAGCACATGAAAATGATGACATGTAGAAAACGTGACATTCTATAATTCAAGTATCTTCGAAGGAAAACATATTTCTCTTCCATCACCAGGCTGCACTCGTTAACCTTATTTCCTCTCCTCCCTCCCTGTGTTATGTCTGCCCATCTATTGATGTCAACTCAATGTCCATCTAAAGATATCCTTCACTGAATGATCTGGAAAGTTCCAGCTTGAGACCCAATATGAAAAGAGAATGCGGGGAAAAACACTTTACAAACGTCAAATCGTAGCCTGATCATTTATTTTACAGAAATGTCAGTATGCATGTACTTGTGGGTGTGTGAGTGTGTGCGTGCGTCTGCCTGTATGTGTGTCAATCTGTGTGTCTATGTTTGTGGGTTTCTGTTTGTGTCTCTCTATCTATCTGTGTGTGTGTGTGTGTGTGCGTGCGTGCGTGCGTGCGTGCGTGCGTGCGTGCGTGTGTGTATGTGTGTGGAAGCTACATTTAACTATTATGGTTGCTTGCTTGCTTGCTTGCTTGTGTTCGTTGGCTTGAGCTCCAACGCGAAGTCCTGTATGTCGGATGAAGACATCCTGTTGTCCAACATCAGTGTGATGTCATACATGACCTGAGTTTTGCGTGAGTATCCGTTGTCCCATGTCTGGCTTATTGGTGTGCAGACTGGTGGTTCCTCGCCGTACAGGCAGACACTCTCCGACTTCGGAGGAATCGGCGATCCTACTGACTTTAGCCAGGACCCCGAAGGGACCTGTTGCCCAGGACGCTCGACGAGGACGCGTCAATAGGTCTTGGCCAGTATATAACCCGGCCCTGGTGCCTTGGAAACACCTCTGCGTCCCAACTATTATGGTTGTTTTGTATTCCATTTGACGTAGACAGTCAACATTTTTTGGGCATGTTATGAGAAGAAATGAATTGGAGAACTTGGTGACAACTGGCAAGATCGAAGGGAAGAGACCAATGGGAAGACCTAGAAGCAAATATCTGGCTGGCTTGGCCACGTGGCATGGTCGAGAAGGAACACAGAGCTGATCCAAGACTCTGGTGATGGAGTGAGATGGCAGAACATGACCGCCCACGCTTACCGGCATGGCACATGATGGATGGATGGTATTCCATTTTAACACACGTCACTGAATAGAGTTGATTATATCTGGTCACTATTTTACGATGTTATAGAACGTTTAACATTAACTATTTAATATAATGTCCTTCGATGGGAACTCTGGTAGCACGTTTGCCTGCCCGCCTGATGGTCATCTGTTCGTATCACCATAGGGACAGATTAAACATAAAATAATCTGGGCCTCCCAATTTTAAAACAGTAGTGAGTAAAAGCTCGTTGTACTCCCCTTGTGGCGTTTTGGGCGTATTATATCCTACTCATAAGTTTATAGGGACGCAGAGGTGTTTCCAAGGCACCAGGGCTGATTTCTATACTGGAAAAGACCTATTGACGCGTCCTCGCCGAGCGTCCTGGGCAACAGGGCCCTTTGGAGTCCTGGCTAAAGTCAGTAGGATCGTTGATTCCTCCGAAGTCGGAGAGTATATGCCTGCATGGCGAGGAACCAGAAGTCTGCACACCAATAAGCCAGACATGGGACAACGGATACTCACGCAAACCTCAGGTCCGGTATGACATCACACAGATGTTGGACAACAGGATGTCTTCATCCGGCATACAGGACTTCGCACTGGAGTTCACAGCCAGGGAACACAAGCAAGCAAGCAAGCAAGCAAGCATAGGTTTATAGACTTACTCTCCAGGCGAAGGGAAATGTGGTCATTGTAGAAATGCTTCAGTTTATTTTTCTCTCGTCATGGTGTAGTTGCATACATTGTTAGCAATGTTACATTCCCTGGTGGTAATAGTTACTTGCATATTCTTTTATAAGATGTCGCAATCAAACCCAGCATTTATTTGTTATTTATGATTTTCTAAGCAGTTATTTATACGGTCAGAAGTATGCTTTCTTCAATGACGACGTTCTTTGTGAAAATCAAAGCAAAACGATTTGCTCCCAAATTGTTTGTGGGTGACTTAGAACCCTTTTTGTTGTGATTGTTAAACTGTGTTCAATTCCCCCAAGCCACAGACAATTTATTATTATTATTATTATTATTTGCTTAATGCCTTACAATAAAGATCCCATCACTGATATAGATTGAAGAACTAACGGGTACAGCAGGTTAAGATGATGACAAGAACAAGATGAGATGATGAGGCAGAGTACATACCTTTCAACGAAAGCAAATCCAGCAAACCTAAATACAGTTTTAATTTTGAATTATATTTTCTTATTTCATTTATTTAAAGGCCGGATCCATGGCCGAGGGGTTAGCAGCTTTCTCCGCTAACCCCGAATACTCTCGTCACGTGACGCGACGAGAATTAGCAGTGGTTCAAATCGCAAAAGTGACTTATGAGAGTATGGAGCCGGTCGCTCAGAAAGTCGTGGCGTGCTGATGAGCGTAATCTAGCCTAGGAATCAACATACAGCTGAAAGATGCTGGTGTTGACCGCAATATCCTGAAACAGGATGGAAACGCGGGGAAAAAAAAAAAAATTTATTTAAAGATCTATTTATGTTGTTCCCGATAAAGATCACTGTGATAGAAAAGTCGATTTGCAGTGTTGTCGTGCAACTTATGTGTACCTTGTGATTACGTTATTATCATCATTGTTATTCTCCGCACCGTGATTTCCGTTTACCGGATCTACGTTCGTTAGAAAGTATGTACACCGTGTCTGTGTTTATTATTTCTTACTTCGCAGGGGTCACACATACCTATCTGTTCCAATCCAATATTTATGAATAAAAAATAAAAATTCTGCCTCGTTCAACCTGCTCCTGCAGCGTCGGATATAATTGACGTCTATTGTTTGTGAATATTGTTATAGTTTCCTTTCTTTGTTTTATTTCGAGTTAGTTCTAAACAGGACTGGTTCTATCTATTTTCAGTTTGAATCGCTCATATATGATATAGTCTCATAAACAAGAAGTGTCCATGACGTCAATTTATTCAGATGAACCATTACTACGTTTCTTGCCAGTTTTTCTCACCCATAATATATACACATTCCTCCATTCTGTACATTAAATCACCCTTACCCACTGCATTTATGCAAAGATATTCTTAGTATCTGAATTGTATTGTTTCTACCGCGTTAATAACTATGTATCGTCACTGGAACTAGGGAGTTTGTGCTTCATGAGACGTTCTCGGCAGAAGAAGAAGAAGAAGAAGAAGAAGGAGAAGGAGGAGGAGGAGGAGGAGGGGGAGGAGGAGGAGGAGTAGGAGGAGGAAGAGGAGGAGTGGGCTGAAAGGGGAAGGCGTTAACCTTATTCTACAAAACAGGTGGGAATAACTCGCGAGTCTTTTGTAAGACTAGACATTACTCAGTTACTTCCTCTTAGACTCATTACGCTTTTACGAAGCAGTTTATTACGCTAGCTTTGGTAACAGAGAATGTCACAATTAAAGGATGCAATATTACAATGATAGATGTCAACTTCTCTGTCTTTTCGACGCTTTTCCTTTGCAAAGAAGTGTACAATACAATCGGTCACAGACAGATTATCTCTGAGAATGGTCTCAGTAAGAACGAAAGACGTAAAACCACGCGGAAAAGATAATTAAAAACATTTATGAATGATACGCCGAGAAAACGGACAGGGCTGCAGGAGAGAGAAAACAATAGGATGGCGTAATGTAAGCAATATAGCATAAAACAAAGCAATGCAGCTTTAGAGAAAACAATGACAGAAAACACAGGACGTTGCGGCCAGTAACCTTCATCAGCAAACAAATACATACATAAAATACAAATATAATCATGGAGAAGAATGTAAAGATTAATTTTTAAAAAAAAATTAGAACAAAGAAGAGAAAATTAAAATATGAAAATACTTGTTGCTACTTATCTCAGAACCCAGGTTGAATACTTTAACTATGCTGCAATGTGTGTTCATGGGAAAAAGAAGAAAGTTGGTAACTATCTACTATCCACGCCCACACTATCTACTATCCACGCCCACACTATCTACTATCGACGCCGACATATATTAACTCTTTAAAACAATAGGCATTTCCTGTATATTTTTGTGTGTGTTTGCACTCTCTCGCTCGCTTTGAACACAAGCGTAGTTCATGCACGCTACTTATAATAGCACTGGACTTGATTTTGCGTGTGCATAAGCTTTCCTTATTACCATAGCCCCTCCCTACCAGGCGAACCCACTGCATATTCAGAGGTACTTACATCCCAGTCAAGGACGACAAGCCAACATATTAGCCCGATGACCAGTGTAGGGGTTTCCCGTATTTGATATGAGAATATGTTGTGATGCAGAATATTACTCTATGAGTTAATGTGACCGAATACTACTCTATTAGTTAATGTGCCAGAATATTACTCTATGAATTAATGTGCCAGAATATTACTCTATGAGTTCAAGTGCCAGAATATTACACTATGAGTTAATGTGCCAGAATATTACCCAATGAGTTAATGTGCCAGAATATTACCCAATGAGTTAATGTGCCAGAATATTACCCAATGAGTTAATGTGCCAGAATATTACCCAAATGAGTTAATGTGCCAGAATATTACTCTATGAGTTCATGTGTCAGAATATCACTCTATAAGTTAGTGTGATGTTTCCATGTTATACACCGTTATCGCTCTATACGTTAATGCGATGTTTCCAGGTTATACATCGTTATCACTTTTGTAAACTGAAGTTCCCTTTACGCACATCAGGGGCATTGGGTATATGTTGCTTGACACATATATTTGTAGATAATTCGGCATTGGCTGGGTGAGATTAGCAATATGGGCTGGGTGAGATTAGCAATATGGGCTGGGTGAGATTAGCAATATGGGCTGGGTGAGATTAGCAATATTGGCTGGGTGAGATTAGCAATATGGGCTGGGTGAGATTAGCAATATGGGCTGGGTGAAATTAGCAATATTGGCTGGGTGAGATTAGCAATATGGGCTGGGTGAGATTAGCAATATGGGCTGTGTGAGATTAGCAATATGGGCTGGGTGAGATTAGCAATATGGGCTGGGTGAGATTAGCAATATTGGCTGGGTGAGATTAGCAATATGGGCTGGGTGAGATTAGCAATATTGGCTGGGTGAGATTAGCAAATTTCCTGGGTGAGAGTAGCAATATTGCGTGGGTGAGATTAGCAATATGGGCTGGGTGAGATTAGCAATATTTCCTGGGTGAGATTAGCAATATTGGGTGGGTGAGATTAGCAAATTTCCTGGGTGAGAGTAGCAATATTGGGTGGGTGAGATTAGCAATATGGGCTGGGTGAGATTAGCAATATTGGCTGGGTGAGATTAGCAATATGGGCTGGGTGAGATTAGCAATATGGGCTGGGTGAGATTAGCAATATTGGCTAGGTGAGATTAGCAAATTTCCTGGGTGAGAGTAGCAATATTGGGTGGGTGAGATTAGCAATATTTCCTGGGTGAGATTAGCAATATTGGGTGGGTGAGATTAGCAATATGGGCTGGGTGAGATTAGCAATATTGGCTAGGTGAGATTAGCAATATTTCCTGGGTGAGATTAGTAATATTTCCTGGGTGAGATTAGCAACATTGGCTGGATGAGATTAGCTATATTGGCTGGGTGAGATTAGCTATATTGGCTGGGTGAGATTAGCAACATTGGCTGGGTGAGATTAGCAATATTGGGTGGGTGAGAATAGCAACATTGGCTGGGTGAGACTAGCAACATTGGCTGGATGTGATTAGCTATATTGGCTGGGTGAGATTAGCTATACTGGCTGGGTGAGATTAGCAATATTTGCTGGGTGTGTTTAGCAATATTGGGTGGATGAGAATAGCAATATTGACTGGGTGAGATTAGCAAAATTGGCTGAATGAGATTAGCTATATTGGCTGGGTGAGATTAGCAGTATTGGCTGGGTGAGATTAGCAATATTGGCGAGGAGACATTAGCAACATTGGCTGGGTGAGATTAGCATCATTGGCTGGATGTGATTAGCTATATTGGCTGGGTGAGATTAGCTATACTGGCTGGGTGAGATTAGCAATATTTGCTGGGTGTGTTTAGCAATATTGGGTGGATGAGAATAGCAATATTGACTGGGTGAGATTAGCAACATTGGCTGAATGAGATTAGCTATATTGGCTGGGTGAGATTATCTATATTGGCTGAGGTGAGATTAGAAGTATTCTCTGGGTGAGGTTAGCAATATTGGCGAGGAGACATTAGCAATATTGGATAGGTGAGATTAGCAACATTGGCTGGGTGAGTTTAGAAATCCTGGCTGGGTGAAATTAGCAACATTGGCTGGGTGAGATAAGCAATACTGGCTGGGTGAGTTTAGCAACATTTGCTGGGTAAGATTAGCACCATTGGCTGGATGAGATTAGCAACATTGGCTGGGTGAGATTAGCAATACAGGCTGAGTGAGATTAGCAATACTGGCTGGGTAAGATTAGCAACAATGGCTGGGTGAGATTAAAAAACATTGGCTGGGTGAGATTAGCAACATTGGCTGGGTGAGATTAGCAGCATTGGTTGGGTGAGATTAGCAATACTGGCTGGGTGGGATTAGCAATACTGTTTGGGTGAGATTAGCAACATCGGCTGGGTGAAATTAGCAACATTGGCTGGGTGAGATTAGCAACATTGGCTGGGTGAGTTTAGCAACATTGGCTGGGTGAGATTAGCAACATTGGCTGGGTGAGATAAGCAATATTGGCTGGGTGAGATTAGCAACATTGGCTGGGTGAGTTTAGCAACATTGGCTGGGTGAGATTAGCAATATTGGCTGGGTGAGATTAGCAATATTGGTTGGGTAAGATTAGCAAATTGGCTTGGTGAGATTAGCTATACTGGCTGGGTGAGATACTTCACTAACCATTTCTTGGCACTCATTTTAGACTGGGTCGACCTGTTAACTTAGGTCAATTTATAAAAATATCCACGAGGTTGTGGAAGTGACCCTATAGCCACCAGGCCGACAAAGCGAACGAACGAACGAACGAACGAACGAACGAACGAACAAAAGAACTTATGAACGAAGGATCGAACGAACGAACGAACGAACGAAGGAACTTCATTTTGAAAGGCTTAACGTATTAAGTGCCATAGGATGATTAATTGTTTTAAGCGACTTCCCGTATCTGCCATGGACTTACATACATTAGGTTTTACGGATGCAACCCCCTTTAATTTAATAATACACCATGTCTGTTACAACCTACCATGTTAAAAGCTTTTAAGTCATAAATGTAACACACTTCTACTTCCTATTTTCCGCCATCTATTTTATGCGTGGTTCGAACCTTCTTTTTCTTTGGCACTGAATCTGTTAAGAATTGGGCACGCAGACCCGTCTGACTTTCTGCCCTTGTTATCTCTCTACTCTCTTACATTATTTCATTTATACATCGCTTAAGAAGCTAATCTTAGACAACGACGACGATAGAACAATCCAGACCACTGTCTGGCGTCTCCCATTACCTCTTCACTGGTCTGTTTTGTTGTAATAAACTGAAACAAACTGTTTTGGCAATGACACAATGCCAGCTATTTCCAGTCTCGCCTACACACACTCTGGACATTGAGCCGGCGCCTACTGGCCATGCGATAGCCAAAGCCTAGATATGACCTATCAAGGCCTAATCCCAGTCAGTCAGTATCTGCCTACTGAAATCTTAATATGCCTGTCCACAGATGTGAAAATCTTGCATTTCCAGCTGTTTTCAAAGCTTGGAGAGGGGCTGACATTTCTCCTACACAGTCCCCGTGTGGACTGTAAATTTGTACCAATTGGGGTAAGAATTATCTCTACAAACCGCATTAACATTTCAAAGACACGCTACAACACAATCTTTCTACTAATCTCATGATTCCAATGCCAAACCTAGACAATGACAGAAAAAAAGGGGGGGGGGGGGGTGGATTACAATAACGGAAATGAGATTCCTGTCAGGAATACTCAATGTATCAAGATGAGAGAACATCAGAAATAATGAAATCAGAAATAAGGTGGGTGTTATAGCAGAGCTATATTCCATTTGAAAGCCGCTAGTGAAACGATTCGGCCACATACGTAGACTGGTAACCAACAGTAATCCATAACAAGCACAGATTTACAGACCGCCTGGAACCAGAAGAAGATGTCTACCATGTAAAAGATGGACAGAGGGAATAATAGTCCATAGAAATCTTGATATATTAAGCCCATCAACGGGCACTTTCCCTTAATTATGCTTCACCTCGTCACCGCAAGGTACAAGGGTAACAAAATGAGATGATAAGACGAAAGACAACAATGCACAGCAACAGATAAGCGAAGACTGTAATGGTTTGGTCACAGCATAAGACGAAGATACACCAAAGAGACTAGCAGAGGGCACAATCGCGGGAAAATAGAAAGAAGTAGATTAAGGACAAGATTTGTGACACAATCACGCAGATATCTCTCAGTGGAGATATACAGGGAGAGAAGCACAAGAGAGATAGCTATCGAAAGGAATGATCATGTACTGCACAAGCAGCCCAAGAGCTGACACACTAGATGATAATGATGATGATGTGAACCCAGTTTGGTTCTATTAATTGCTTGATTTGCGCAGATGATTGATTGGTAAATTGGCACGGAAAGCGTTTCGTAGTTGAAGTATTCTAATAATGAGGATTTACTTTTTGTTCGCTGATAAAGGCTTTGCTATAAAAGTTCCCTTTTACCTGTGTTTTTTTTCTGTCATGGATCTACAATGTGTAGCCTGCGCCTGGTCATGCAGTCAGTAGGGATATGATCGAATATTCTCTCTCTCTGAGGAAAAATGAGAAGCGAAAATTAGTAGCCTGCCGATGTCCCGCAGACAGCACCATAAGGTCATGGGTCAACGGGGCTACCATCTGTGGTCAGTTTTTCTGTCCTAAACTGCGACCGCCGACTCCGTGGCAAAGGCGTTACCGACGCGGATCGTAATTCGCTTACCAGTGTTCGAAACACAGCTGCGATCGATTTGGCAGCAAACCGCACTCGCGCTTGGTTTTAACGTGATGGTGTGGGAACCGGTCGTTCAGAAAGCAATGGCAAACTACTGAACGTAAAACTTGCCAAGACACCAACAAAAGCAGTGCAGGTGCATACAAGGAGGTCTTGTAAATAGAATATGCAAAAATAAGAATAAAAATAAAAATTAAAAAAAAAATAAATAAAAAAACCTGCGACTGGCCTAACAAACTGACAGGGGATGTTTTCCTACTGTTAAAAGAAAAAGAAAGAAGAATAACAGGACTGACCCAAATGGCGATGGACAGAGGGGATAAGAGTCCATGGTAATCCCGATATATGAAGCCTATATATGGGCTCTCTACCTCTGTTTTTGCTTCACGTCGGCACTGCAAGGTACAAGAGCAATGAATGAATCACGCGCGCGTGCGCGCGCACACACACACACACACACACACAAACCGAGAGATAGATTGTGAGCTTTACTAGAACGCAATTAAGAGAAACGAAATGGACGTTGCGGCAAAAGCCTTCGTCGGCACAGAACAAACAAACACAAAACGACAAATTACATGGAAAACACTATCTGAAAATATTAAGGTTACTTATCTATATCCATGTTTAGAGCAGCTGACGAGCTTGACGACTATCAGTGGATGGTATGGACCGGATGTATGGTCATAAGGTACAAGAGGAACCAGATGAGATGGGTTTCCGCTCATGAAACTTCCAGTTATAGTTTGTCTTCATGAAAATTCCAGCGGTTGAATCAAACAAAGAATACAGTAAAAAAGGAAAATGAAAGAGCATGCGATGCCCGGCATGGAACATAATCATGACAGCACCGATGACGGAAAGACATAAACACAGATATCTACCAGTACCAATCGCGGACGTGAACAAGAAACATCGGCACTAGCAATGGACGGACGTGAACAAAGGATATCGGCACTAGCAATCGAAAGTCATAAAACGAGTTATCTACATTACCCATCGAGGGACATAAAAACCAACTCTCTTATAATCCATCGACACAAAGGCCATGATTTCTGATCGGATATTATCACGAAACTGTTCTAAAACAGCGTGTTTTAGCAATTCGATTGCAAGGATTCGGTCATGCTCTATAGGTCCGACATAATATCGCGCAGTTCCAGAATTTCTTCGAACTTTCACGCTATGTGAGAATGCATTGTTGTTAGACTCCATGGTCTATTAGCACTGTTGCTATAAGTTGAAAACAATTGTGAATCCAGTATGGGTCGTTTAGTTCCTTAATTCGAGTGTGCAGAATTCGGATGTGGGTGAATTCTCATACTGAATTGTTTTACCGTAGGTGGTGGTTGGGTTTAGTTTGTAAAGGATTTAGTTCACTGAGCATAGATAACTGGAACTACAGTAACGTAGTAGCTAGACAACGTCTGCCGGCCTGATAGTCGGGGGTTCGATCCGCATTGGGGCAGATTCCATTAAAAAATAAATTTAAGCTAGACTCTTAGGACGACCCAGTCTACAATCATCATCATAATGTTCCATGCTGATAAGCGTGGGCGGTCATGTTTCGCCATCTCACACGATCACCAGAGTCATGGATCAGCTCTGTGGTCTTGTCTCAACCATGCAATGAGGTCAAGCCATCGAGGTATTTACTTCTATGCCTTCCCGGCGTTCTTTTCTCTTCAGTCTTGACAGTTGTCATCAAGTTCTCCAAGTTATTTCTTCTCATAAAGTGCCCAAACAATTTTGACTGTCTACGTTTAATTTCTCTAATCAGTATACGGTTTTAATCTGCTTCTTGTAGGACCTGCTCGTTTTTTGTCTTTCTGTCCATATGTTGCATATTTCTCATTCGCTTTTTTTTTTCATATTGTCTGCTCATTGTACACGTTTCACAAACAAACAAAAGTATAAGTTCTATTTAGCACTTCAACAATCATTTTCTCGTTGCAATGGACATGTGTGTATTGGTTAATATGTTTTCGATCTTGCAAAAGGCTACCTCTGCCATAATAAATTCTTCTCCTTATTTCCTCACGGCATCTCCTATAAGATGTTTTGACTGTTCGAAGACAGCTGTACCGATTCACTTATTTAAGAATATTCCCATTTACCTATATATTACACTGTGGTGTTTTTTTTCTTCCTAGTGAGGACCATAATCTATGTCTTCTTACAATTTAATTCTACCCCTAGTTGTTCACTGTAAAACAACGGCATCTACTAAATGTTGCAGACCCTATCCGCATATCTAATGTTATGGATGTTAGTCCCCCAATTGTGATTCCTCTCATATCTTCTAACTTTATAAATTGGGTACCAGGAAACGTCTTGGGAAGTAAAAGCAGTCAGTGTGGTATTGAAATCATCACCCTTAGAGTGCCGCTAGTAATAATAAACTGTTCCTTGCTATGAGTATGTGTTTTGATAGAGATTTCACATTTTGTTGTCCGTGAGGAATGTGACATAGACGGCCAATCGTTTGGACGTAACATTGTCCTGCAAATGACAAGCACAATTTTAAAAAAAAACGTATGAAGCTTGTTGCTTATCTGGTGGGATTGTAGTAATGTATGTATGCGGTTATGTCAGTATTGACATATTATTGTATGAAGCTCGATGATTCTCTGGTGGGATTGTAGAAATGTATGCATGCGGTTATGTCAGTATTGAAATATTTTTTGTATGAAGCTCGATGTTTCTCTGGTGAGAGTGTAGTAATGTATGTATGCGGTTATGTCAGTATTGACTTATTTTTGTATGAAGCCTGGTGGAATTGAACAAATGTTTGCGGTTATGTCAGTACCCCTATGCTTTTGTTTGTCTTATTCGTAGTTATGGCTTTGAGGCTATATTGTTTACACTATGATGTGCGATTTTGCATCTTCACTTATTCATGGCATTTCACAAGTTCAAAGAAATGGTTGTTTTGCATGACTGTATTTTTACATGTTTACCATAGTTCCATTAAAATTATTATGTTTATGCCCGTCTAGGCAGCAGCAGCAGCAGGAGCAGTCGCAGCAACAACAACATCTTCATCAGTTTGTTTGATTTTTTAAATTCTCATAGGGTTACTGGAGTCGGTAAATGCATTCTGTTTAAATCGATATAGGCAACAACAACAACAACAACAACAACAACAACAACAACAACAACAACAACAACAACAACAACAACAACAACAACAACAACAACACCAACAACAACAACAACAACAACAACAACAACAACAACAACAACAACAACACTTAGGCTATATTTTGCTATTCTCACATGCTTACCGCAGTCTAGTCCTGTTTATTCTTTGTCTAAATAGCCAACACTTTGGTGACCAAGTGGCTTTCTTCACATTCTCCCGTCGCCTAACGCTAAACACAACGCCGACCTAGCAATCCGATTATCGATTCTGCCAGCCGTCAATCTCACCCAGGCCCCAAACGTTTCAGATTATCCCCCGTACGCACTGTCAAGTCGAATTATTTGTCCGTAGATCACGTTCGAATTACTAATTAAGCCGCAACCAGGGGTCAGCACGAGAATCACCCCCGACCTTAATTTTCATGGTCAAGGGTTAGGAAGATCGGAATGCCCTGCAGAAAATAGTGCTCACTGTCGCAATTTGGGTCGTAGATTTATTAAGTTTCTGTTCGGGCGGCTGCGATCTGGAAAATAATCATATGCACTCAATGATTAGACTGCACTTAGATTATCTGGGTTTAATAAAGTAAGGCAAAACAAAAGAAGAGGGTAATGAATCTAGGAGCAAATGAAGTAGTGTACGATCTGTCGCTCTGTCAGAAACATCTATGATAATGAGCTGATACAGGAGGTTTTATTAGAAAGATGCAGATTAAACGTGTCACACTGATTAAATATCAGAGACATACAGTGACATCAGATGGAAGATGTGACACAATGACATTTGAAGGAAGATGTGAACAATTTACAAAGAAAAGAATGGCAGACTAAGAAGAAGAAGAAGAGGAAGAAGAAGAAGAAGAAGAAGAAGAAGAAGAAGAAGAAGATGATGATGATGATGATGATGATGATAATGATGATGATGATGATGATGATGATGATGATGATGATGATGATGATGATGAAGAAGTGATAATAGAAGTGACATTAAGTAAAAGACACAAACAAGATACTCCTTTTTTCTGCGTGTTGAGGCATTCTGGGAATACAATGTTATCCCCTTATTTAAACAGGCTAATAGACACCCAATGCGTTATGTGGTCAAAGATCTCCGACCGCCTTTACTTCCCTGGGCATCGCCTGGTACTAGTTGTAAACTGCATCTTTTAAAGACATCCCCTCTTCTATAAAGATTCGAACTCATGATCACGGGGTCTGCCGGCAAGCGTGATATCCAGTAAACTACAGCGATACCAACAAATAACATCTGGAAAAGTAGAAATATCACGACAGGCGCACAGATCCGCTTACAGAAAATCTGTGCATCGACTGTTATTCTGTCTTCTGATTGTCCATGCCGTGTGGCATTGGTGGTCATGTCCATTCACAGCCCTCTGTCTCGTGTGTTGCCATTAATAGCTCTCTTTGAACTCAAGCGTAGTTCATACACGTGCTACTACGTCTAGTGCAGTGGGCTGATTTTTGCGTGTCGATTAGCTTGTCCAGTTACAAGTGTCCCTCGCCATCAGGGGAACCCAATCCGACTTAAAACTGGTATTCCTCCATGGCACAGTGTCAAACTGTCCAGCATTTTCTCTACAACCGTGCGTCTCCTCATCTCTATCGTGGCCGTTGCAATAACATACTCCAGCGTTCCCTTCTTATGATATGCACACAGAATGTGCTCTTCCCTCTTCCGATTGCGAGTAACCGTCTTGTATGCGATAACTTCATTAAAGATATCTTCAGTATTCTGTCTATCCGTCCATGATGTTTCATAATTTTTCTATAAACCAACACATCTTGGCAGATTCCATATAATTCCTCACATGTCTGCTAATTGTCCACGGTTCGCATCCCTTAGGTTTTCTGGCGTTAATAAAGACAGACTAAAACTAAAGGACGGCGTAATGAACCTAGGAGCAAATGAAGCAGTGTATGGCCAGCCGTCTATCAGAATCATCTGTAATTATGAGCTGATACATGCGGTTTTATTAGAAAGATGTAGATTAAACATGTCACTCTCTTTACATATCTAAGATTCACAGTGACATCCGTAGGAAGATATGACACAGTGGCATCTGTATAACGATGTGTCACAGTGGCATCTATATATGAAAGATGTCAAACAGTAACATCAGATGGAAGATGTTCCGGGAAGCTTAACTCGGTAAACAAACGCCCGAAGAAGTCGGATGTGTCGACCGAAAGGCGCAAATATCGCAACTCTGCTACAAAGAGGTACAAAACAATAACTTCCAGAACAAACATTTCGGACGAACTCCCTGGTCCAGGAGTTAACGTCCCTGGTCCAGGAGTTAACGTCTTTCTCCGTAATCCCGCCGTATCTCAACGTGAGGAACGTAACTTGCGCGAGAATCGGTAGCGGTTCTCGTCGCTTTGGTAACTTACGGGATATGTGAGCCGGTCGCTCAGAAAGCATTGGCAAACTACTGAACGTAAAACTGCCAAGAAATCAACAATCAGCTGAAAGATGCTGATATTAACAGCGATGTCCTGTAAACGGATTTCCGAAAAAAAAAAAAGAAGAAGCTGGAAGATGTTACACAGTGACATCCGAATCAAGATGTGACACAGTGACATCCTATTATGCCTCTCTATTAAGTTTGACTACCGGTCTGGCACACCTCGTTGATTTGTGGATTTCGGAAGGGAAAGAAGATTTCAGCAACACAATCGCCGAGGAAATAATACTTTGGTACCGGGTCAGAATGAAAATCTCTACACCAAGCTGGCTCTGAAAGGTGGAAACCGTGTCAGGCGCATGAGGGCCAAAACGTCAATGAATCGGACTTAGGACGTGACCTCAGAATCTTTTAGAGGAGTTTCAATCAGCCAAGCAGACAATCGGCCAGCCAACAACGCACCCAATCAACCAAACAGATTACCGACTACCTACCTACCCATCTACCTACCTACCTACCTACCTGTCTACCTACCCACCTGCCTGTCTACATATCTACATATGTACCTACCTATCTGCATATCTCCCTGCCTACATTCCTACCTGCCTACCTGCCTACCTACCGACCTACCTTCCTACGCACCTTTCTACCCACGAACATGCCAACCTAATATCAGCCTTCATAGTACCTACCTACCGATCTACCTACGTATCACCCTACCAGCATATCTCCATACCTTTCTACTTAACTATCTACCTGCATATCTACCTGGCTACCTACCTATCTAAACATCTAACTACATACCTGCCTACCCACCAGGTAACCAAATAACTAAGCAACTAACTTTATAATGAAACATGTTCTATTCAGAAACAAACATCAAAAAGAGGTACGTTCGTTGAGATGAATTGAGCTAAGAACCGACATCATTGCACTCAGGACATTCCCATATGTGCTCCGTCCCCTCGTTCAACAGCCAGCGAAGAGTCACACTACTAATCGTTCCCACCGCTACCTGATTGAAATTTATTTTGGTCTTCCCTCTCAATTTCAAGATACTTCCAGAAACCCTGCCGATCCCCCGCCATATCATTCTCTCCACATACGGGTTCTCAATCTGTTCCCTCACCTTCTCCATCTGGTCACACTAGCGTTCGACCACCTTACCCTTGTCCTTAGTAATCTGCCACCAAGAGGTACATTCCCTGCCAGCCTATCAGCATGTTCATCCCCGTCCTCTCCACCGCACTCCCGCATGACCAGAGCAAAATGTCCATAAAATTCTCACAATTTGTGACGTCTGAATCGAGGATAGTCAATCCACACGAAACATTCCTTTCTCCATCTTACTAAACATACTCCGTGAGTCCCTAATGAATGCAGTATGTGTTGCAGTGGTCTCCTCTAACGAAAGGATGCCGCTGATACAGCTTCCACCTCCATTCTCATGTTGGAGGTCGTAGCATCAAATGCCAGACTATCCTTTTTCAAGCGTCGCTAATGAACGTCTGAAATAGGTTAACCGTTTGAATGCCCGCCGTTGATATTGTGTTCCAATCCCCACCCAGACAGATTTTAAATTTACCAGGCGACCAGGTAGATCTAGCCGGAATGGGTACAACCGGCACTTGATGGATGATGTAGGAAATCTCACACCTGCCTCACATACTCCCCAGAACCTTCCTTGGTGGCCAACTTAGAATGACGCAATCTGGTAACCCAAAACAGTGGGGAAAAATTCCCCACCTCTATGGGAATCCAAATTCATGATATATATATATATATATATATATATCTACACTAGCTGACCCGGCCCGGCTTCGCCCAGGCCCTGGAGGGGATCTATCTATCTATCAGTCTGTCTGTCTGCTTGTTTGTCTGTCTGTCTGGCTGACCCGGCCCGGCTTCACCCAGTCCCTGGTGGGGAGCATCTCATTTAATTCATATAAGTAGTCATATAAGCTCTCCCGTTCCCGACTATCTGTCTGTCTGTCTATGTGTCTGTCTGACCCGGCCCGGCTTCACCCAGTCCCTGATGGGGAGCATCTCATTTAATTCATATACGTAGTCATATAAGCTCTCCCGTTCCCGACTGTCTGTCTGTCTATCTGTCTGTCTGTCTGACCCGGCCCGGCTTCACCCAGTCCCTGGTGGGGAGCATGTCATTTAATTCATATAAGTAGTCAAATAAGCTTCCGTTCCCGACTATCTGTCTGTCTGTCTATCTATCTGACCCGGCGTGGTTTCGCCCAGCTCCTGGCGCACAGTAACTTAAAAGAATGTCCTTCCACACATTTTTAATGAAAACTGTTTTTAATCACCGACATGACAGTTGATAAGTTCTTTAAGCATAGTAAAGAAAAAGATGGGTTACAATGTTATGCATTAAGCATTATTTTTATGAAAACTTTGAAAATGCCCTAAAGATTATATCATTATTTATTATAGCTTTTATGCCTGAAAATAACTATAGACAAAGAGTTTAACAATAGTGCAAGTAAGTCCAACAATATGACTATAAAGTATATAGAAATGTTATTAAAAGTTATGCCCCTTGAAATAACTTTTCTAGAGTGAAGTCCCCCTGCTATATAGAACTTATATAATGAAAAATGAAAAAGTAAATGTTATTAAATAAGTAGAAGATTTTACACTAAGAAACTATTATAGTCGGTTGCACAGGAATGAAAGGAAGACGTGTAGAAAATTTCATCTCAATCGGATGTACCGTTATCGAACGCATCCAATACATAGCTGACCACAAACAAAGCCACATACACTCTGTTTTATATATATATATATATATATATATATATATATATATATATATATATATATATATATATATATATATATATATATATATAATATTGGAAATGAAGAGGACAGTTATGAGCAAATATGGCTGGGATTACTACAGGGATGTGTTTTGTCAGCGGATCTCTTCTCCCTTCATAGCGACGTAATAATTAGAGAGATCAAAGAGAAGCCAGGAATACTATTCGGAGGTTGTAATATAAACAATATACTTTATGCTGATGATACAGTATTGGTTTCTGAGAGTGCAAAAGATCTACAACAATTGTTGGCTATTGTAGTAACACAGAGTGCAAATAAAGGACTCTCCTTGAATATCAAGAAAACAGTAACAATGGTGATATCAAAGAAAATGGGGACACCAAAATGTGACAGAGATAGAAGGGACAATTCTTTAACAAGTGGATAGTTTTAAATACCAAGGGACATTTATAACATCAGATGGAAGATGCACAACAGAGCATAAGAGCAGAATAGGGCAAGCAAAATCTACATTAAAAAAATTGAAGAATAGCTTATGAAATAAATCATTATCCTTGAACGTAATAAAGAGAGTGCTGAAGTGCTGTACAGAACCTGGTTTACTGTATGGCTGTGAATCTTATAATGTAAATGAACAAATTAAGAAGAGGGTGGACGCAGCATAGATGCGGTTCCTGAGACGAATGTTGCGAATTCCTTGGACTGGCAAAGTAATTAACAACGAATGACTGAAAGAGGCTACTGAAAGTAGAACATATATACAACAATACGTGTTGTGGTGTTTGTCCATCAAGAATGATGATGACCATTCATTTCCTCCAGTGGGGTTGAAAGTATGGAGCCATGAGTTCTAAGATGGCTGATAAGGCCTACTTTGGCTCGAAATGTTCTTTGACAATGTGGGCAAAGAATGCTTGACGTTCCTGGAGGAGAATCTCCTGCAGTGGTTTTTCTGCCCAGCCTTTACTTCACAGCTCTTGCACTCCAGGTTGCCTCACATGTGACTGCACCTTTGTGTAATGATGTACGCCATGAATTTCGGCCTTTGGTTGCAGTCTCCCAGGTGTCATGATGAATTCCAAAAGATCTTCAGAGTGTCTTTAAAGCGTTTCCTCTGGCCTCATTGGAAGCATTTACGATAAAGCAGCTCGCCGTAAAAAAACATCGTTTAGGGAGCCTTGTGATCTGGTATGCGAGTCAAGTGACCAGCCCAGCGAATCTCATTCTTCATTAATGCAACAATAAGAAAGAGACAAACAGCTTTCTTTGGTCATATGATCAAAGAGAGGCATTGGAGGAAATCGTGACAACTGGAAAGATTGAGGGGAAGAGAGGCACATGCAGACCAAGAGAAATTATGCTGGATGGATTGAGACCTTGGCATGGAGAAATATTATCAGCAGAGTTAATCCAGAAAACCAAAGACCGAGATCTGTGGAAAGTCATAAACGCTCACGCCAGCCGGCGTGACACTTGTTGATGATGATGATGACGATGATGATGATATACATGTGTGTGTGTGTGTGCGTGCGTGCACATGTGCATGTATGCACGTGTGTATGTGTGTGTGTATATATATATATATATATATATATATATATATATATATATATATATATATATATATATATATATATATATGTATGTATGTATGTATGTATGTATGTATGTGTCTGCAGGATGTGGCGGATGATCTCCAGATGGGTGTATCGGACGCGGGACATCCTGCTTATGATCGAGAGGTTTTCCGGAAGGTTATTATGGGAGCCAGGCTCTGCAAAGGACATGCTACTGAATGAATGAATGAATGAATGAATGAATGAATGAATGAATGAATGAATGAATGTGTGTGCGTTTATGCCTGAACATACGTGTGTGTGTGTGTGTGTGTGTGTGTGTGTGTGTGTTTGATGAGTGCCTTCTTCCTATGTTGGTCTGTAAGTTTTGCTACTAGGTATCAGTTTCTTTCTTTCTTTCTTTCTTTCTTTCTTTCTTTCTTTCTTTCTTTCTTTCTTTCTTGTTTTCTTTCTTTCTTTCTTTCTCCCTGGCTATCTTTCATTCTCTTGACTTACATTTCATAGCTTTCAATGCACTTTTACCTTATTTTTTTTGTAACCATCAGATTGCCTTATTTTCCCCCCGCATATGTTACTTCTACAATTAAATCGTCTTTACTCTCCCCATGAGGTTCAACCGTAGCTTGCCAATGATAGCCGGGATATAGACATTCAACATACTTACAGCAAAGAAAACAGAAGCAGAAAAATTATAATCACCCCCTGTTGGCCACGAGCTATAACTTTCTCCACTCTTTCATCTTTCTAGGGTGTGTAATTCCTCCAAGAGTTTCTCGAGAGCATAACTGGCCTTTGATAAACGAGGATGCGCCTCTCCTTTGAAATACTCTCAAGTTGAAGCTGGGAATCTCTAGACGTGTCCTGTAACTATAAGAACGAACCCATCAGATCAGATTAACATGGTAATTCTCATCGATCTTAGTCAAAGACGTCTGTGCTGCAGAGATACTGCAGTTTCGATACAAGTGGACATCATGCCGTGCCATCCCAGGTTGACCCGACCCGGGGGATGTCAGTCATGGATTGGATAAGGGTGAGATGACCTGGTATTGAAGCCGGGTTGCAGCTGAAGATTCCGTGGAAGATTAGAAGAAAAAAAGGAAAGTGTTTCTTAATGTTGGGCAAAAATGGTTCCTTGCTTGACTTTGATTTCCGTCGGTATCTGATGTTTTTCAGAAAATGTAAATATTGGCATGTGGAAATGAAGAAACTTCAAAGATGCCTGTGTCATTTAGTTCTCCGCATGTTTCCTGGTATGGTGTGGATTAAAATGAAAGACGTTCAGTAGCAGATACTGCCTTTGGGGTGTAAAATGTTAGACCTTCACATATTCTAACTTAATACATATGCAGTGGGGTTGGCAATTCACTTCCTAATCACGTTTTATACCTAAAGAATTCTCGGGAATTGTAACAACTGGTTGATACACATTTGTAATAGTTTGGATCGACACCAGATTCGAACTGATTGGAAATATTAATACTGTTTTTGCTGGGGACTGAACTCGTACCATTGTATTGGCAGGGAAACAAACTAACAACTTCGTCACCACTGCTCCTTGGCTTGTATGAAATCATATTTTATCTAATTAATATAAATTAATTAATTATACTAAATTATATATATAATTTACTAAAAAATATAAAATATACTAATTAATATACACAGCCGGCTCTGCGATGAAAGGGTTACGAATGTCATTCGTAATGCTACATACCGTGTTCGAAACTCAGACGCGGGCGATTTGGAAACAGACCGCCTTGCGATGGATCCCATACACTAATATGAGTGCCTGTAGTTTAGAACGACATGGCAAACTTCTTAACGTAAACTTGCCAAGAAATCACAAACAGCAGCAACAACAACAACAACAAACAAAACAAAAAAACAAAATCACTCTGGAATAGACAACCACACATTACATATACATATATACATATTCCACCCCCATTGGATGTTTTTCAGATTGTCTGCTCATTGTCCACGCTTCACATCCATACAGAAGTACAGGTTCTATGTAGTACTTCAACACTCTTTTTCTTGTTATGAATGACATCTTTTTATTGGTAAGCATAGTTTCCAGCTCTTTTTCATCTTTCATATATAGATGCCACTGTGACACATCGTTATACAGATGCCACTGTGTCATATCTTCAAGGCATCTTCCATCAGATGTTATGACTGTTTCGAGATATTCGTACCTATTCGCTTGGTTAATAATATTCCTATTTATTTGTATATTGCCTTCATCCTAGTGATGACCATAATCTCTGTCTTCTTACAATTTAATTCCAACCCTAGTTGTTCACGGTGTGCTACAACAGCATGTACTAAATATTGCAGATCCAGCTCATTGTCTGTAATCAATACTGTCTCTCCCGAATATGTAATGTTATTGATGTTACGTCCCCCAGTGGTGATTTCTCTCATATCTTCCAACTTTCTGAAAATATTTTCACTGTATAGGGAAAACAGATCTGGAGACATTACACATCCGTCACTCACCTCTCTTAATAGGCTGATTTTGACCTGCTTCATTATCACTCTTTATGGCAGCTTGTTGTTTCCAATATATGCTTTTTAAAAGTCTAAGGTCTTTCCCATCAATATGTAGATCTGCAAGCATCTTCATCATGTTGTCATGTCTTACTTTATCTAAAGCCTTTGTGAAGTCAATAAAGCAAAGATGCAGGTCTTTATTTACTTACGTTAAATTAATGTGCGCAACATATATACAGCATTTACTGTACCTTTGCATTCTACGAAATCACACTATTCTCCTATTTCGTTTTGTATTTTCTTCCTAACCCTTCGCATGGCGATTCTTTGCAAAATCCTCGTGTTGTGACTCATTAAACTAAATGTTCGATGTTGATCACTTTCCAAGGCTCCTGATTTCTTCGGGATTGTAATAAATATATAATTACATAATTCAGGACGTATATCACTAGTATAATATATTGTGTTCAGCAATCTGGTGACCTGATCTATTTAATATTCTTCTAAGACATTTATCATTTCTGTTGTGATGTTGCCTGGACCCGGGGTCTTGCCAGTTTTCATATGGTTAAGGGTATTCTGAACATCTATCTTCACAAATATATGGCCCTTTATTATTATTTCGAATATAAGACTGTACTTATTTTGCATCATTATAAAGATCTTTCAAATAATCTTACCACGCATGTGTAATCTGATATTGTATATTATGATTTTTCCAGCTCTGGTTTTTAGGCCTCCGTTGATGTGTGTGTTATTTTGTTAGTGATGTCATTAATTCTTTCGTGCATTAATTTGGTATTCCGGGTGTTGTGTTGATTTTCAATTTCCACGCAAATTTTCTCAAGACATGCGTCTTTTGCCTCTACACATTTTCCTAAATTTCCTGTGAATCTTTTCATATATTTCATGACTATAGTTGTTATTTCTTCTTATTTCCATGCGTTTTGAGATGTCTTCCGTAATCCATTGCTTACGTCCCATCATCTTCATTTTTGGGATAGTTGTTTCTGCAGCTTGGTTGACTGATTTCCGTAATATTTCCCATTGGTCGCTGTTATCTTGAAATCATTGGGCTATCAGGGGCGCCTTAAACCACTACCCCGGGTAGGTGGAACCCGTTAGCTTTAAACAGCAGTCCATCTAGGAGACTGAAAACTCCTAATATAAACCCCCAATGTTCAAGGTGGACCAGCGTGCTGAAGAACTGGATGGCCACGGGTAAGCTGGTCATGAACGTTGGACGTCTGGCAGGCGTGCGGGGCGGCACCAGGCGTATAGACTCCTGCTGGACATCCCCTGCCTCTTCCCTAGCAATCAGGCAATACTAGGGTGACCGGTTATTGCCTACAATATCCATATTTTGCTTATGGCATTAATTAAACACGGGAATCGTCGCCGGAGCTACCGAGCACGTGCTTTGCGCTTGATACATCTTTCAGAGATTAGCGAAGAGAGAGAGTGAGGAGGAGAAGACGAGGAAATGGTGTGAGAAGAAGGCATAGAACTATGAGGGCAGGCGCCAGGAGAACAAGACGAAAAGTGGAGAGACTAGGTTTCAACTATGTAAGAGTGAGATACTAGAACTGTCGTAGTGCCAGGTAGAGAGGTCCTGTATTGGAGAGGCTAATATATGATTTTGATATCCTCATGCTCCAGGAGCTAAATACAGACAAATATCATTATCCTGTGTACGCCAGTTACATAAACCCTACTGGGCAGAAGATACATGGCCAAGGTCTGCTGGTGAAGGAAGGAGTGAAGCATGTGGTACTTGACTTGAGCCAGAGGAATCACAGTGCAAGAGAGGTCCGGGGTATACAAATTGAGATTGGTGGCTTTAGTTGGAATATCATAAATGTATATGCCACAGTGGACTGTGGTGACAGAAAGTAAACACTGGGACTGGCTTAAGGAATTGGAGGAATTACCAGGTGATAGGCTATTCATATGTGGAGACATCAATGCGAGGAACAGAAAATGGGACAGTAGTGGAGAAAACCGACAGGGAATTGCCCTTGCGGATGCCATGGTGGACTCCGATGTGGTCTGCATAAATGATAGGAAGGCCGACTAGAATGGCAATGAAGCCTGGCGATGCAGACACAGCTATTGACTTGGCACTTGTCTCCCAGTCATCAGTCCTTGATGTAAAGTGGTCTGGTTTTAATGACCTAGGGAGTGATCACATGCCGTGTTCAGTCCTGATCTCTAAATCCAGGAAAGTTAAGGCTGTGAGAGCGAGCAAGACATTTCGGTATGATTGGACCGACAGCCTTCTTGGACGCCTCAGACAGGAGGCATGCAACAGGACTGTTAAAACGCCTTTTTTGCATCCCCCATGGTGGACTCCAGAAGTAGACCATGCTTGGAAAGCAAAGAGAGCTGCAGTGAAGCAGCTAAGGAAAGTGTGACAGACACCTCGAAGCCCACGAGAGGAAGTGGATACAGCGGAAAATGTCACGAAATATAAGGTGGAGGTTTTCAAGCGCTCTGTGCAGAAGCCGAAAACGCAAAATGGGAATGTTTCATGAAGGATATTGGACGTGATAAAACATTGCGAAAATTCTGGAAGCTGCACAGACACATACAAAGAAAAGGTCGGTCTATGACAGTGGGAACAGTTTATAGAGATGATGGTGTGCGCATGATAACAGACAATGAGAAAGGGGAGGCGTTTCTCCAGAGATTTTTAGAGCAGACCAATAATAATGATGCGTACACCAGGGATGCAGTTATAGAGGAGTTATATGGCACGATGAAGAATATGCATTATGAAGACATCATACGTGTTGAAGATGTTAAACATATTTTTAAAAAGACAAAAGACCCGGCATCAGGGCCTGATGGGGTTAACTATGGCCACATGGAGGCTTTGAGCGATGCAGACCTGGAGGAGACAACCGACTGCTTCAACCAGAGCATTAGGACAGCATCAGTACCGCAGGACTGGGTGTACAGCTATCTCATCCCTTTCCCAAAACCATTCAAGGATCATTCAAAGCTCAGCGGCTTTAGGATCGCACCTTTCAAAATACATTTGGGAAGGTTTTAGAGAAGATAGTCGCTGTCAAGCTGCAAGAGGTTTTGGAAAGGGGTAAGCTTCTTCCAAGTGGTCTGGGGAGCTACAGGCCAGAAAAAGATACCTGGTCAAATGCAGCCACGTTTGCCTTTGACGTTTATGAGGGGTTCCAGCGTAGATAGGAAACGATGGCGGCAGCATTTGATCTCGAGGATGCGTACAATAGAGTTCGATATGATATTTTGATGGCCGCACTGATGGAGAAGGGGGTCAATCCCTGGTTGGTGAACTGGATAGCAGCCGTCCTGCATTCTCGTCGGGTTGCTCTCCGTCTGGGGGCATGGACCTCAGAGCCACATGTTTTAACCCTGGGACTGCCTCAGGGATATGCAATCTCACCTGTGTTCTTTAACGTGAATACGAGCAAGATTGCTCCTAGAAGCACCAGGGGTTGGAAGGATACTAACATTTGCAGATGATATTCTTGCATATAGGCAGGGGAGAGATAGGGTACAAATAGCCCAGGAGCTACAGTCGACAGTAGACAAAGTGATTGACTGGTGCACTGAAATGAGTGCTGTCATCCACCCGGAAAAGGCGGCTGTTTTGTGGTGTTCTCTGGACAACAGGATTGTGAGTGCTGATGTCCCAAGCCTCACGATAGATGGTAGAAACGTCAACAGAGAGAACAAACTGAAGTATCTGAGAATCACATTTGACAGGAGCCTGTCCTTCAAGGGCCATGTGGCGACGGTTATGACAAGATCTCAAAAGGGACTCAATGCACTTATAACTATGGCTGCAATGGACACAGAGCAGAGAATGTTTTTCACACTATACCAGCACTTGATCCTCTCAGTGATTGATTATGGACTAGGACTGCTCACTGTCTCAAAGAGTCAGCTGGTGAAGTTAGAGCGCATACAGAACGAAGCTATGCGGGTCATTCTGGGATGCACCAGAGACACCCCAGTAGTGTGTATGCAGTTACATCCTTGGTTTGCCGACTGTTGCAGGTAGGCTCAAGGTGATGCAGGCGAAGGCATACCTCAGAGTAGCTGCAGACACAGATCACCCTTTGCATGAGGCGCTGGACGCAGTTAAGGGTCAGCGACTGATAAGAGGGAAATCATGGATGGCTCAGGCGGAGGATACGATCAGACAGGTGTGCATCTTGGAGAACATTAGGCGAGGAGAGGAGTGGGTCAGAGTGCCAGCGGAGCAGTCAGACTTGTGCAGAGTTATAATCACATTGAGCCGAGAGTGCAGGGAGTGGCCAGCAGGGGCCACGGAAGTGGAAATCCAGCAACTAATTCAGGATAATGCTCGCTCGGGTGATGCGATTATCTACACAGATGGTTCGGTGTCGAGAAGTAGGAGAAGTGCCTGGGGGATCATAGCAAAAGCTAATGGCCGACGTTTGGTGCAGGAGAGCCTGGCATTTGATGCCACAACATCTAGCTTAAGAATGGAGGTGGAGGCGGTCACCGCAGCTTTCCGCTTGATCGAGAATACGACACACACACACATCGTGATTGTAACTGACTCAGAAAGCATGCTGAGGAAGGTGAGGTCAGGCATGTTTCGTGCAGAGTGGTTTACTTCGCTTCGGTGGTCACGGGTGGCAAGCATCGCCTGGCTCTTTTCTCCGGGGCATGCCGGTGTGCTGGGGAATGAACAGGCGGGCAGACCAAAGCCACCAAAACTTGGTGGAGTATTGAAGCATGACAAGGCAGTCGTAGTTGCGGCCTTGTGTGAGCACGTGTACACCTCGGAGGAGCAAATGGTCTGGCAAGAATGAGGCAGCAAGGAGTGACGAGGGGATCTGGCCGACGCTCGACGCTCAGAGGAAAGGCGAGACGGGCACATAATCAGATTGCTACTGGTACTATTGATTTATTGATTGATTGATTGATTGATTGATTGATTTAGGAACCGACATCACAGCATTCGGGGCATTCCCATAAGCGCTCCGTCCCCATCCTCAGAAGCCAGCGAAGAGTTCCAACCCCAATAGTACTATTAGGGTTGGAACCCTTCGCTGGCTGCTGAAAATGGAGACGGAGCACCTATGGGAATGCACCGAATGCTGTGATGTTGGTTCCTAGATTAATCAATCAATCAATCATCTTAAAATAATATATCCATATCGGACATTGCATCAAATATATTCGTTACCCTTGCGTTGAATTTATCTCTTATCTCCTCACACATCAGTGCAAGTAGATCAAATGTTTTGTTTCTTTGTGTATATTTTATCATCATCATCATCATCATCATCATCATCATCATCTTCCACTTCTGCCGTCAAGCGTCGTGGGGAGGAATAATTTGCGTTCCAGCGCCCGGTGGACGGCACTGGATAGTGTCATTCCGTGTGGTTGTACAATGTCTCTGATGTCGTCAATCCATTTTCTTCTTGGACGTCCTCGTGGTCTCGTCGCAGATGATCTTTGATGTAAGGCCAGTGATGGTAGTTGATGATGTTGCATTCTAACAACATGGCCAAACCACTTGATCTTCTGTCGTTCAATAAATGTGGCACAAGAGTAGTATGGGATGTGGTATTTAGGTATTATTTTAGGACTTTAGTCCTTCGTAAATCCTTCTATACGGGGATATCCCGCCATCTTGTTTCGTCACAAAACCGGCCCTCCATTGACCCAGATATTTTGAACTTGGCGGGTGTTTTTCTTGGTTCTGGGTGACGACTTCCGGTTGTCACTTCCTGTTGTCGTGGTGACTACTTCGGGTCCATGGCTACCCCCTATCCAGGTCCCCCTATCCAGGTCCCCCGTACCCGAACGGGCGCGAACCGGTGCGAACCGAACCGATCCGAGCGGACGTCGGCGCGCGATCCGACCGGGCGGGTGTGGGGGCACCGCGGCGGTGGGTGATCGAACCCCAGTCCAACCTCTCCAACCAATATGTCATAAATTGATTTATTTCATCTCTCGAGCGAACCCGAGTAGGTCAAGTACTGACCGTCTTAATAAACTTTTGCACGGCTCAGAATGCTAATTCGACATGTTTCCTTACCCATGTATAGCCTCTACTCGTTTGATGAAAATCTGCTTTATGAATATTCTAACCGACCATAGAATTTTATCAAAAATTAAACCCAAAAATTAATTAAACCCTCTAAATTCTTGTATGTATATTGGCGAGTAGGTACTTCAATATAAAACTTCGACTCTCGTTTAAAATAACCCATAAGTTCCCGAAATAATCATTATAATATGTAATGAAACCCCGCAAATAACGGCCCTTGATAAACAACATTATCGCCCTTTCATTGTAACAAATACAACAGGCAAAGGTCAATCATGTGATTTACTGTCTAGAGATAAAAAGTCTAGTTTCTATCAGGGAGTCTTAAAGTATACCAAGCGGCCCCTGTGTATTTCATTTTATTTTCTTTATCTGATCGAAAGTCTTCTGATACAGGTTATTCCACACCTCGTTTTGATTCGTAAAGTTAACTTGCGCTGGCGTCATGCGAATACTTCTGTGATACGACCCGTTGTAGTTGCGGAACAGTTTATCTATCACGTCGACGTAGCGAAGTTTATTGGTCTTGGTGAAATAGCGCCACATTTTTTCTTTCAGGGTTCGATTGAATCTTTCCACTATGGCGGCTTTCACATCTTCATTCTCAGTGGTAAAGAAATGCACACCTCGATCTTTCAGAAATTTTAAAAAAGTCCGGTTGACAAATTCCGAGCCTTTATCAGTCTGGAAATTTATCGGTTGTCTATCGGCAAAAATTTTACTCACGGCGTCCACTAGTTCTTTCCCCGTTTTCTTCTTGATCGGGATGGCCCAAGGATATTTACTGAACACATCGAGACACGTCACTAGGTACGACATCCCATCATTATATCTTTGTAATTTTCTCATATCTATCAGATCGGCTTGAAATTGTTGATTTATACCACCGGTTATGTTTTGACGTCTCTGGAAACGACGACGGGTCGGTTTATGTAAAGTATACGTATCCTGATGTCGTAGCCAAGTCTCTATATTCTTCAATTTAGTATTCCGTTTTAAAGCGACGGCGCCGCAGTAAGCTCCGGGATTTTGTGGGTCATAGTAATATTTTCTTAATTGCGAGGCCATTTTTCCCACTTGGGTGTAGGTATCCTCTTCTTTTTGTTTCGCCTAAGTCTGTAAGGTGTTGTCTCGACTGCTTTGGACTCGACTACTTGACTTTTAGTCGGTTGAATAGGTGGTGGTTGACTTGTAGCCAGCTGAAGAGATGTCTCGGCTACTGAAGCCGGTAAAGGGCTGACTTCGGGTTTTTGTTCCTTGATATCCACTGTCCCTAAAGGTTTATGTCTGTACTGATCAAGTCGATTCAGATACCGCTGCAAAGTTTGTTGATACACTCGGGCTTTTTCCCGAGGTGGTAGATCTTCGTTCTCCAGGACATGTTGCATTTGCTGATCCAGGTCGCGCAAGTTATCTGTTAGTGTATCGGGTGGTACGTAGGGTTTTTCCAGCATCCGGGGATCGATCAACATCATTTTCTTCATTAAAAGCCCACGACGCCTTTCAACACGTTGAGAATAGGACCTAATAAAGCACCTATGAATCCACCTTGCTGCAAGATTTGTTTCCTCTTCTTGATAGATAGCTTCTTACACGTGAGCGCTCTCAGACTGTTCTTGTGTCGCCGCAAACGTCTCTTCTGAACCGCTGTCAGTGGAACATTACCTTTTAACACATTGTGACAGCACTCGCAAATTGATTGGACGAGATCTGGGGATGCTGATTTAATTACGGCTTTAGCATCAGCCGGTTTCGCCTCGCCCAGAAACCGCAGCATGACCCCGTGTCGTTTTATTCGGTGCGACATATTATTTAGGCACGTAGACGACTTGGCGCTGATCTGGAAAAATATGACTTCGTAAGCGGAGCTGATCCGGTGTTTCCTGTCGAAGGTCAAACGGCAAATAACCGTCTGGAGCCGCTGTCGCGTCCTTAAAACTCTCTTGGACATATGACACGCGGCCTGGATACATCTGTTTGGCCAGGTTGGTAATCTGAGACCTGTACCGTGGGTTCTTAAATACCACTAGGTAATGTGAATTCAAACTAATAGTTCTTTGCTCTTTATTCTTCCCAAAGAGATTCTGGACTATATACATGACACTAAGGTTGCGATGATGACTACCTTTAGTAAAAAGCTTAGTCACCCTATCATCTGTCTCGGACATTAGGTCATCTATTACCACTAGACGACGTCTATCACCTGCCCACTGTTCCATATCCGGTAAGCCTTCGTTAAACGTAATGCCTTTCATAGTCTCATACACGGATTGCCATTCTCCGTAGCACCATATAACCTCCTCTGGAATCGGATCGAGCATGTCTGATAAATGAGAAAGAAACTTTTGCACAAAGACGGATTTTCCACATCCTGTTGGACCCGCAATCAAAGCCGTAAAAGGATGTTTCCATCTCGGATCCATGACTAATAATAATCACCCACCTCTCGAGCCAGGTATTTTATGGGACCCCGCCCCGCCGCACCGCCGCCGCACCGACGCCGCCACCGCCTCCGCCGCCGCCACCACCCGCCCGTGTGCCAAGGAACCGGAAGTGACAACCGGAAGTTGTCTTCCATGAAAATAACCGCCAAAATTTAAAAAATACGGTCGCCGAAGGACTCAGTTTGGTGACGTCAGAGCGTAGGACTATGACTTTTGTATAGTAAAATATGACGTCAGCCGAAGGAATAAAGTCCTAAAATAATACCTAAATACCACATCCCATACTACTCACAAGGTGTTTATCCCACAGTCTGTCTGATAGTAGCATTTCTTACTCGGTCTCGGATTGTTAAGTTGGCAGCTCTCGTCAGGCATCTCATTTCGCAGGTGTTGATTTTGCGAAGGTGTAATTTGGATAAAGTCCAGGTTTGAGATTGGTTGCATAGGGTTGGTGTGAAAATGCTGTTTATTATCTGTCGTTTTGCGGACATGGGTATGTTATTTATCTGTATACTTAGTGGGCCTGTATCAAAGACTAGAATACATAGGAGGGAAGACCACCCTGAATGAGTGGTCTACCTCAAGTAGATTAGAGGTAACCCAGTGCCCCAACAAGAGGGCAGGGTAGGTGTAGGGAGTAGATAGGGAGGAGAACTATCAACAGTTCTCTCATGAGACACGTAAGTGTCAACCAGAGGGTAAGCACTCTGGTCACGGTGTAATCACCTCAACGTGATAGACACCAAGAACTTGGAATAGAACTCAAGAGTAGGCTTACTACTCTAAGCGTGTGGAATGATGTAGCACGCAAAAGCCGAAGTGCGCATGAAGACCCTCCGCGTGCTGTGTAATCAGGACGCGGAGGATTGTCAGACAGGGGGAGGACTTCGTAGCGGACACATCGCTTAGAGTCGATGCGTCTTTCTTTAAGTGAATAGATAGATTTAGCAGTAGGGCTAGGGACGACTAGAGATAGGAAGTTCTGTGTATTCATGTGTGATTCATTAGAGACAGTTTTGTGCATTTATGTATTGTAAGAGCCAGTGGTAATAAAATGTGTAATCAATTCCTCTCGTACGACTGACAAATCTTTTTGTGTGGTGCGAGAGAAGTTTATCCCTGAATGCCTGTAGCATCGCTTTATGACAGCCTGGCGATCTGCTAACTTGCATTATTTCGGTTTTGGCTGTGTTTATACTCATATTGTAACTGCTGCAGTTTGAACTCAGATCAGTAATATGATTTTGTAGTCTGCCCTCGTCGCTGTAAAACAGGCACTGATCATCTGCAAATAGAAGTTCATTTATTCCCTGTGGGTCAGTTGTTTCATCTGGAGTAAAGAGTTCTAAATTTTCTGAATCTGGTCTGTCGAGACTTGCTTCTTTGGAAATTCTGTCCATGTAGATATTGAATAGCAGGGGAGAGAGCACACATCCCTGCCTCACTCCTGTATTGACTGTGAACATATCTGATATACCTTCCTGTGTTCTTACTGCACTTTGGCTCGAGTGGTACATGGCTATGATGTTTTCTAGCAGTTGCCCTTCTATCCCATAGTCATCAAGGATGGTCCATAATTTGTATCTGTCTACTCTATCAAAAGCCTTTTCCTGATCTACAAACACAATATTCTGCTGGTCACTATATTCAATAGTTTTTTCACAAATTTGTCTAAGTGTAAATAATGCATCAGTGCAACTTTTACCTTTCCGAAAGCCGAATTGTGCTTTGCTTAACTGTTGTTCAACTATTGGTCTAGCTCTTTGTTCCAAATGTTTTGCATACATTTTCCCTATATGGCTCAGGAGTGATATACCTCTGTATGTTTCGCACTCTCTCATATTGCCTTTCTTTTTCCATATTGGTAATATTATTGCCTGTTGCCAATCATCTGGGACTTTTCTTTCTTCCCATGCTATATTAAAAAGTCTTGTTAGCCATTTAACTCCTGTTTCCCCACAGGCCTGAATAGCTTCTGTGGTTATTCCATCTGGACCTGGTGATTTGTTTTTAGGACTTTTCTGTATAACTGCTTTGACTTCTGCAGGTATGAAATTTGGTTCTTGCTGTCCCTGGCGTTTAGGCACAAAAGTGAGGTTTCCTATGTTATCTGTGGGGTTAAGTAGTTCTTGAAAGTATTCTGCCCACTTTGCTAGTCTTTGTTGTGGATTAAATATTGGCATACCTCTTTTGCTGTTTATGATGGTGGTTGGGTTGTAACATGCATCTCTGTTTCTCATTGTGGTGACACGTTTATAAAATTCTCTTGGGCAGTCTTTGCTAAGAGTCGCCATCTGTTCACCGTATATTCTCCAGGATTCATCTTTAGTATATTTGACCTTCTTTAACTGTATACACGTCTGCCATCTCTTTCATTCTTTTCCCCTAGTCCATACTTGCCTATTATGCATCTTTGCTGTTGATTTCAAACTTTAGTACTAAGGTCACCCATTAAGATATTTGTTTGCTTGCTTGTGTTCGCTGTCTGTGAACTCCAAAATGAAGTCTTATATGTCGGATGAAGACATCCAGTTGTCCAACATCAGTGTGATGGCATACCGGACTGACGTTTACGTGAGTATCCGTTGTCCCATGTCTGGCTTATTGGTGTGCAGACTGGTGGTTCCTCGCCGTGCAGGCAGATACTCTCCCACTTCGGAAGAATCAGCGAATCAGATGATATGATGGTGTACAGACAGGGCGGAGACAGAGCCAGCTTGGGGGGAAGACTTACAGTTGGCAGTAAACAGGGTGGCAGAGTGGTGCAGGGACGCAGATGTCGTTATAAACCCAGATAAAGCATCGGATGTGTGGTACTCCCAGGATAACCGGATCGCCAAGGCGGATGTCCCGGGTATAATGTTGAATGGATGGAAGAGAGAGAGAGAGTACATTTAAGTTCTTGGGTATCATCTTTGAAAGGTGTTTGTCTTGTAAGGATCATGTGGAGGCTTTGGTGGTGAAGGCTGACAGGAACTTAATGCATTGAGGGCGATGGCAGCAACCGGGGTAGATCAGATGGTGCTTTACAGGCTCTTTCAGCAGTTAATAATTTATGTCATCGAGTATGATTTGGGGCTGTTGACAGTATTAAAGCGCCAGCTTGAAAGGTTGGAGCGCATACAAAATGCTGCCATGTGGTTAATCCTGGAAGGCACAAAGGACACACTAATTATATGCATGAGGCATATCCTGGCGCTGCCAACAATGATGGATAGGCATAGGGTCTTCAGACCAACTGGAACCTGAGAATCGCTGCAGATAGGGATCACCCCCTGCATGAAACCATGGATATGGTCAAGGGTCATGGACTAATACGAGGCAGGTCCTTGATGGCACAGGCAGAACTATCTATACGTCAGGTGTTTGATCTAGAGATCATCAATCGTGAACAATAGTGGGTTGAAATTCCGGAAGACATGACTGACTGGCACAATGTAATAGTAACACTGGGTCGTAAGTGCAGAGAATGGGCAGCGGGCCGCAAAGAGTTAGAAGTGCAACAACTTATCCAGAGTAACACACATCAAGGTGGCATAGTCATCAACACCGATGGGTCAGTGGTGACAAACAGACATAGTGGTTGGGGTTTTATTGCAAAGACTAATGGACGAGTCTTGAAAAATGAGGTTCGAATCAGTAACAGTGGCATTCCGTTGGTTAGAGGAGATTACTGCACCACACATTGTATTCATTACGGATTCAAAGAGTATGATTAGGAAGGTAGAGAAAGGAATGTTTCGTGTGGAATGGCTATCGTCGCTTCAAAGGTCTCAAATTGTGAGAATTGTATTGATATTTTGCCCTGGCCATGCGGGGGTGCGGTAGAATGAACAGGCGGATAGGCTAGCAGGGAATGCACCTTTTGGTGGTAGATTGCCTATGGACAAGGAGGATGTGGTCGTGCGCTTGTGGGACCAGGTGGAGAAGGCGGGAAAACAAATTGAGAACCCGTATGTGGGAAGAATGATATTGCGAGGGATCGGCAGGGGTTCTGGAAGAATCTCAAAACTGAGAGGGAAGACCAGGAGACTTTTAAATCAGTTAGCGGTGGGAACAATTAGTAGGATGACTCTTCGCTGGCTGTTGAACGAGGGGACGGGGCACGTATGGAAATGTCCTGAGTACAGGGATGTCGGTTCTTAACTCAACTCATCTCAACTCAACTCAACAATCAATTGTTATTTCTGCGTACTTAGTTTATCTGGAACTCCCACAATAAATAAAATTTAAAAAAACGAACCTCAAAATAACAATATGCTACGTGACAGTTGAAGGTAAATGAAAGCCGCCACATTTATTTCCCATGAATATATTCACAGGAAACCACAAAAATGTTGAAAAGAAACCTCGTAGTAGTCTGCTGGTTGAATAACCCGATATGGCTACTAGTGATTTGAAGAAAAACACCTCTGATTTGCGCCGTTAACTAATTGCCTTCAGACTTCCGGCCGTGTTATCTGATCGTATTTGTATGGCAAATGATTATGCTCGTTTTCAGAGGATACAGAGATTTCCCTATGAATAAACAAATACACCAGTCTACGTTCTAGCCGGCATCAAAATATTATCATTATCATAATCACGTGACAGGCAGTTGAGCGTGGGAAATCATAACTCGTATTCCCACACACTAATCCGTCTCGGATGAAGTCCGTGTTCTTGTCTCACTTAAAAGATCCGGATATGCCGTTTAGCTATTTACCTATTTGTTTTTCTATTTCGATTTTCATATCAAGTTCATCAGTTGTCATTAAGTTCGCAAGTTTCTCTTCGTAACGTTCCCAAGAACCATTTGCTGTAAATACCTAAATTCATCGGCTGACAGAATACCATCATATATCCTTCTGCAGGTTCTTAAACATCCTGTGTGCTGATGCCGAGGTTAGCGGTTCAACCCCTAGACCAGACAGCTGGACTAAAATGTTGACCTGTCATCCTTGACTTGGGGACGTTAATTACAAGTACCTCTGAAGTCGGAGTGGGTTCGCCTGATGGTGAAGGACACTGTTAACATGGAAAGCTTACCCACACACACAATTTATATATATATGTATATATATATATATATATATATTATATATATATATATATATATATATATATATATATATATATATATATATATATATATATACATATATCTTTCTTATGCCCCCTTTCCGCCATTGAGTACAAGCCATCAACCAATTCACGTCCTATATATTTCCTACATCTCCCCCATGTCCTCCAAAGAGTTTTCATCTCTGTAATTCTCTTCTCCGTGCATCATATATTACCACACCTAATAGGGGCACATTCTGGAAGGCTGTTATTGGAACAAGGTTCTGCAAGGGCATGCTACTGAATGAATGAATAGGGACACCTGTTAGGGACACAATATCTATCCTATGACCATATTAGGTATGGTAATATATGAGCAGACCGTGTCGCGCTGGGTTTTGACGTGATGATATGGGAGCCTGTCATTCAGAAATTAATGGAAAACTATTAAGCGTAAACTTGCCGAGACATCAATAACGGCAGTGCTGGTGTTGACAGCGATGTCCTGTAAATAGGATTTGCAATATATATATATATATATATATATATATATATATATATATATATATATATATATATATATATATATATATATATATATATATCTTATGATACTTGGAGAATTTGGTGTTTTTAATAACTAAAATTCTCTGTTAATCATATATTACCACACCTAATATGGCAGCTGGGTAGGCATTGTATGCCTAAAAGCCCCCTTTCTTCTCCTGCTTCTTCCTTTATCTGTTATCCCCAACTTGAGCATATCCCCAACCAAACCACGCCGAGTCGTCTCGTCTTTTGCTGTATTCAGACTTTCTCCATGTACTCTCTTTAATATCCATCTCTGCCTCTACGTCTCTACTCAGTGTGTATTTTGATCCCCTCTGTGCCCTGTACATCACCCACCTCTCTTTATAAGTCTCTATTCTGTGTGTATTTTGATCCCCCTCTGTGTCCTGTACATTATCAACCTCTCTTTATAAGTCTCTATTCTGTGTGTATTTTGATTTCCCTCTGTGCCCTGTACATCACCCACCTCTCTTTATAAGTCTCTATTCTGTGTGTATTTTGATTTCCGTCTGTGCCCTGTACATCACCCACCTCTCTTTATAAGTCTCTATTCTGTGTGTATTTTGATCCCCTCTGTGTCCTGTACATTATCAACCTCTCTTTATAAGTCTCTATTCTGTGTGTATTTTGATCCCCTCTGTGTCCTGTACATTATCAACCTCTCTTTATAAGTCTCTATTCTGTGTGTATTTTGATCCCCTCTGTGCCCTGTACATCACCCACCTCTCTTTATAAGTCTCTATTCTGTGTGTATTTTGATCCCCCTCTGTGTCCTGTACATTATCAACCTCTCTTTATAAGTCTCTATTCTGTGTGTATTTTGATTTCCCTCTGTGCCCTGTACATCACCCACCTCTCTTTATAAGTCTCTATTCTGTGTGTATTTTGATTTCCGTCTGTGCCCTGTACATCACCCACCTCTCTTTATAAGTCTCTATTCTGTGTGTATTTTGATCCCCTCTGTGTCCTGTACATTATCAACCTCTCTTTATAAGTCTCTATTCTGTGTGTATTTTGATCCCCTCTGTGCCCTGTACATCACCCACCTCTCTTTATAAGTCTCTATTCTGTGTGTATTTTGATCCCCTCTGTGACCTATACATTATCAACCTCTCTTCTTAAGTCTCTATTCTGTGTGTATTTTGATTTCCCTCTGTGCCCTGTACATCACCCACCTCTCTTTATAAGTCTCTATTCTGTGTGTATTTTGATTTCCGTCTGTGCCCTGTACATCACCCACCTCTCTTTATAAGTCTCTATTCTGTGTGTATTTTGATCCCCTCTGTGTCCTGTACATTATCAACCTCTCTTTATAAGTCTCTATTCTGTGTGTATTTTGATCCCCTCTGTGCCCTGTACATCACCCACCTCTCTTTATAAGTCTCTATTCTGTGTGCATTTTGATCCCCTCTGTGTCCTGTACATTATCAACCTCTCTTTATAAGTCTCTATTCTGTGTGTATTTTGATCTCCCTCTGTGTCCAACACATTATCCATCTATGTCCCCAAGCCTCTACTTCGTGTGTATTTTGATCTCCCTCTGTTTCGTAAGCCCTGCGGGTTCCAGAGAAATGATTTTCCAGCTATACTTTGACCAGGTTCTCTCCAGCAATTTCCTATGCCGCTCCAGCGTCTTTTCCTCACCTCTTGATTGATTGACCCAGTTTAGCTCTTGCCCTAAGCTCCGCGTTAGTGACTCAGTCATGCCAATGGGCTTGAGTGAGAGCCGCGGTAGCGTAGTAGCTAGACGCTTGCTTTCCGTCTTGTTTGTCAAGGGTTTAAATCCGCATCCAGGCGGATTAAAAAAATTATTTGTGCTGAACCAGCCAAAAATTAATACACAGAAACGTCCAGGGAATTGAAGGGGCCGGTTTGGCAATAACCAAATCACCCACCAAGTTCCAGTTGGTCCATAATAAGATGGGATTAGCACCATATGCCCAATGCGCTTAAGTGTGTAAACGGGTTATTGAGTTATTATGTTTTTGGAACTACCAAACAGTATGCCAGAACAGTTGGTGACACGGTTACCCAGGCTTGGCCATGGGAATCCCATGGGGAAACAATGGGATTTTCTGAATAATGTAAGAATAGGATGGGACGGGATGGGAAAGGCATAAATTACCATTGGATGGGACAGAAAAACATGTCCTATAGACAAGCGTGAAAGGCTTGGCCATGGGAATGGTATTCCCATGGGAAAGTCCCATGGGACGGGATGGGATGGGACATGCATAATTTACCACGCAATGTAACTTATGTCCCATGGACAACCCTGCGGTTACCCTACTGGGTAACATCACAAATTACCCCAATTAGTAACACAATGAGTTACCCCCCTGTTCACCTCCGTTAGTTACCCCTCTGTGTAATACATTTATTTACCACACTGGGTAACACCGTTATTTAACCCAGTTTGTAACACCATTATTTACCCCACTGTGTAAAAACATAATTTTACCCACCGTGTAACAACATTATTTACCCCACTGTGTAAAACCATAATTTTACCCACCGTGTAACACCATCATTTACCCCATTGTGTAAAACCATAATTTTACCCACTGTATAACATCATTATTTACCCCTCTGTGTAAAACCATAATTTTACCCACTGTGTAACATCATTATTTATCCCACTGTGTAACACCATAGTTTTACCCACTGTGTAACACTATTATTTAACCCACTGTGTAAAACCATAATTTTACGCACTGTGTAACACCATTATGTACCCCATTGTGTAAAACCATAATTTTACTCACTGTGTAACACCATTATTTACCCCATTGTGTAAAACCATAATTTTACCCACTGTGTAACATCATTATTTATCCCACTGTTTAATATCTTTGTTTCAACCACTGTGTAACCCCATTGTTTCCCCTACTGTGTAAAATCTTTATTTACCCCACTGTGTAAAACCTTTATTTACCCCAATCGTATAACTCAATTATTTACCTCACAGTGTACAACTATTAATTTACCCACTGTGTAACACCACTATTTAACCCACTGTCTGACACCATTATTTAACCCACTGTCTGACACCATTATTTACCCCATTGTGTACAACCATTAATTTACCCACTATGTAACACCATTATTTTATCCGCTATGTAACACCATTATTTAACCCACTGTCTGACACAATTATTTATCCCAATTATATAACACCATTATTTAACCCAATTATTTAATACCATTATTTACCCCAATTATATAACACCATTATTTACCCCAATTATTTAACACCATTATTTATCCCATTGTGTAAAACCATTTTTATCCATTGTGTAACACCATTATTTAACCCACGGTATAAAGAAAACCCTAACACGCACAGTTCGCGGAGACCTCACTAGCCACGCTGGGTTAATTCCTCAGGCTGGAGACTCCCCTGTCCTACGCCGTAAGGTACTGTAGGCAGTAAATGACAGTTTATGACAACTAGCTGTTATATTCGCATGGAGATTGCAAGAGGTGGTGAAGCATAATCGCCAACGCCACTAAGAAAGGCACCTGACGATGATGATGATGATGATGATGATGATGATGATGATGATGATGATGATGATGATGATGATGATGATGATGATGAGTTACGCACTGGATGAACGGATGAGTTTCCCATTTGGTGAAACCAATGAGTTACTTTACCGAGTTGCACAGCATGAATAATAACTTTTGCAACATTAAGAATTACATCACTGGATTACACTGGGATCGTCAACGCACTGGTTAGGAAGTTATGCTGACAATCACATGAGAGCGCCGGACGATGGTTCAATTCCTGGGCTCGCCGCTCACCACGAGAGGGAAATACGGATCACTACACCTTCAGGGCACTCAGACTTACACAATAAGATGATCCTAACACATCACACACCCATAGTCGTGTGGTTGTTGTTGGTGTTGTTGTTGTAGTTGTTTTTTTTTTTCTTTGTCCCCACTGGATAGTACCACGGGATACCACACAGCGTGACACCAACCTTAATAACGCCTCTGCAATAACATCCACATAATCAATATGTATAAACGTATCAATCTCTTCCCTCGAAAATGTCATTGCCACAATTCCATATCACTGTCACGTGTGTTAACATTTTTATAACGATGTTAACATTTTTACAAAGATGTTAACATTATGCCTGGAACCGTTAAGCTTATTTTCTTTTTCATTGCAGGGATCCAATTTATTACTCGTGCCCCAACTGTCACATGCAATCCTCATCCCTAATCCCCTATTGTTATGCTGAGACTGATACCCCGAATCTTGAGTGCCCGGTGCTGACAGCTGAAAGGTCAAGTTAATAGCATAAGAATATTTAAAACTACAAAGTAATAAAAGAATGGGGAATAAAGGTTTGAGTTTCACATTTTTATCAGTTCAATGGCCACGCACATTATCATGAGAATGCACACAAAAACTCATTAGATTCGTCATAAAACTCTTTGGCCGGCCAACTCATCCAAAGGTCACACTTGAGGAAAGGATTGATCTCAAAATACAAATGATTATCCCGGATCACTGCGGCAATATTAGCTGTCTTATAAAGAGAAATCAGTGCTCAATAGATCGGCTCCCAACACGTGACCCTGAGTTTTAATATTAACTGAGGTCTGCCAAAGCATTCTTCTCAAGATCTACAACGTTTGTTCTAAATGTTGTATAAGGTTGCTGTCATACGTAGGTTGATTTTCATGGCTAATTTACTTTCAGTAGTTTGTCAATCCGCCTCCCTGGCCTAGGAGTTAGCGACTTTCTTCGTAATCCCGTATACTCTCGTGAGTAACGTGACAACGGCTAGAATCGGTAGCGGTTCTAACTGTGTCGGTAACTTAGGGGTATGTGAGCCGGTCGCTCAGAAAGCAATGGCAAACTACTGAGCGTAATCTTGCCAAGATATCAACAATCAGCTGAAAGATGCTGATGTTGACAGCGATGTCCTGTAAAGGATATGCCAACAAAAAAGATGTGTTATTGCTTTCTGAACGAGAAATCAACTTGTGAGACCCACTGACCGGTGTATGAAACAAACCTACTACCTCCGCCCTTAGAGCACAGGGAGTTTAAGCCTGTTTAATATAATGGACACGCTGACTTCTACTCTGTATCCCATGAAAACAAATAGTTCGACATCCTTTTGTTGTTATTGTTGTTGGTGGTAGTGGTGACGGTGGTGGTGGTGGTGGTTGTGATGGCAGTGCTGGTGGTGATGGTAGTGCTGGTGGTGGTGGTAGTGGTTGTGATGGCAGTGGTTGTGATGGCAGTGCTGGTGGTGGTGGTGGTAGTGGTGGTGGTGGTGGTGGTGGTGGTGGTGGTAGTTGTGGTGGTGTTACTGTTGCCCGGGAATCCTCTTGAAGACTTTGAAATACAACACTTCAACATATTCACTGGCGTCCAAGTCGCCTACGCCCTGTAAGAGGTTCCCATCTGTCGTAACCAGGCTAGTCTACAGACTGTCCTACCAACCCAGTACCAAAGTGTTACCTTCACGATGATTGTGTTTATGAGCTCTCGTTCCCCTGTCTGAGCTGAAATATCAGCGGGGTGTGCAAGACCCGTCATGGAACTTCCCGTCTGCGAAGAGACACATTAGTATACATCTTCGTCATGTTCCAGCACAACATTTAGAGACAGGTATCGACAATTTGGGTAGCTGCTGTTCCGTTGATACAGAAGACAGAATGAAAACAGAATATAACTAGGAAGTTCGACAAAAGGAATGGAACACACGGATAGAATTAACATTTCGCCCAAAGTCCTTATCAGGGAACATACTTAGAAAACTGAAATAACACGATTACAAAAACGTCGTCATCATCATCATCTGTCACTTTTGCCGTGAAGCGTCGTGGGGAGGAATAATTGGCGCTTTAGCGTCACTGTGGCACTGGATACTATCATTACGTTTGATTGTATAATGTCTTTGATGTCGTCACATTCATTTTTTGTTCCTCGGGCGCCCTCTTGCTCTCGTAGCAGATGTTCTTTGATATAGGGCCAGTGCTGGTAGTTGATGGTGTTGCATTCTAACGAGATGGCCAAGCCATTTGAACTTCTGTCTTTCAATATGTGGGGCACAATTGTTGATTCCACTGTCTGTCTGATTACATTATTTCTTATTCGGTCTCGGATTGTTAAGTTGGCAGCTTTCCTCAAGCATCTCATCTCACGTGTGTTGATTTTGCGTAAGTGTGATTTAGATAATGTCCTCGTTTGGCATAGGCAGCATAAAACAGGTGTGAATATGCTATTTATTATCTGTATTCACATGATTCAACGAATAACATCAACACACCCTAAGCTTAAGAAACGAAAATACAGAAAAGTGGAACCAGATAGGGGTGTGGAAATGTGAAACAAGAACGGAAAAAGCGGCGAAATAATACTGATGCATAAACAATTCTAGCACACACACACACACGCGCGCGCGCGCACACACACACACACACACACACATACTCGCACACATACTTTTACGCGCGCACACACACATTTTACAATATGGTTTCGTGTTGATCCGCATCTTTTCGTTTTCGTTTAGTTTTCAGCAAATCTATTTCGTTCGACTTTCTGCGGTTTCGTTTTCCGAACTCACGGTATTGTTAATGTTATGGGTTGAAACATATGGATTGCTTGTTTGTGATATTTGAGTTTCCTAGCGATGCATTTCTGGTTTTATTTCACTGATGAAAACTTTGGTGGAAACCAAATCGCTTGCATTTGTGGTTGTGTCTATTTCTATTGCCTACTTCCAGCTTCATATGTATATTTTGTGGTCATTGTTTTCCCAACTGGATGTGACCAGGGCTGAATTGGTATTGTTCTCTCAACAGACTTGAGTTGTTTCATTGTCAGCAGTACTAGGTCTTACTGTTAGCCCTGAATGTTGGGCGGTGCTTACCAAACCCGACACCCCATATTGTGCCAAAGGTTTCAGGCGGAGGAGGGAAATTGGGAGAGTACGAACCTTATCCTGATGTGAGGAAATGCAGCCTAAAGACTTCATGTCATGGCAGGGCAGACCTGGCCCTAAACCTTGGTCAGCAACTGGTCTAAGATCGAAGCCCCGACAGGCGGACAGAGCATTACTTTGCTTATCCGGCAGCTTCTGCAGCTTGTCTTGTTCCAGATGTATTGATGTTACCGTTCCCATGGAGTGAACTAGGCAGGCCGAGAGAGGGATCATGCTGCACGAACAAACCAATGGACTCTATATTTCAGCCCAGGCTTTGTGCTACAGAGAGGTATAACTACATCCCTGGTCTTAACCAGTCTCGAAATCAAAGCGAGTGTTAGCTGTTATAAGTCCTTGTCAATTGGCGTAGACATTGAGCGCCACGGTTTGAATTACAAATACTGAAGTATTAGAAAGATCAGGTTGTGTGACGGTTTGTTACATGCTCAGTCTTCGTAGACTTAGATTGATTGGACATGTTAGGATGATGGATGATGGGAGAATACCAAAGGAAATTTTTGGGGGAATTACAGATGGGTAAGAGATTTAAGGGTCGGCTTCTACTACGATACAAAGATGTGTGTAAGCGGGACATGATTGATACAGTCATTGATAATGCACATTGGGAGCAAGTCGCCGCTGAACGTGTTGCATGGAGGGCAACTATCAGAAATGGAATAAAGACAAAGGAGAAAATGATTGCAGATAAAGCACACACTTATCGCGGGAGATGTAAGATGGTGCGTGATGGTGAAAATGCCCATGCGATTACATGCATCAATTGTGGACTAACATTTACAGGGTGAATTGGCCTGATCAGTCACTTTCGCTACCGCAATGGGTTATAGTTAATATGCCTTTTTGAAGCATAATGTAACAAACTATCTTCTGTCATGACGGAAAAGTGCCATTAATGTACTAGGTCTAGGATGGTGAATTGAAGTATTTCATTGTTAACTGAACTAGGCAGGTTGGTAGTATCTTCTCAACAAAACTGACGTTTTTTTACATTTTTATTGTCAGCAGAACTAGGCAGTTTGGTATTATTCTCTCAACAGACTTAAGTATTTAACAGGCAGCAGAACTATGTCTAGGTTGGTTTTCTTCTCTCAACAGACGCCAGGTATTTCATTGGCAGCAGCGAGACAGCAGCTCTTAAGGTCTCCAGAACTGGATTATTTCATTGATATGCCGCAAAGGAATACCATTGGTAACACACTTATTAAAACAGTCTCTACTTCTTTAGTCATCGACGTTTACTATATGTCCATTCTTGTTTCAAATACAGGTTTTATAGAGTTTGTCTGGAAGGATCGCTGGCATGGGTCATATTTCCTTTGGGTGTCTGGTGAAGTCAGGGCAGTCTTGTGGGACGTGCTCTGGTATTTCATCTAGGGATCCACATGCCGCAAGTGGCAGAGTCAGTCAGACCCACTCTGTTGATTTGTGATGTCTGAGTCGACAGTGTCCTGGTTTGAGTCTGGATGATTAGGTTTTCACGTTTCTGTCAAGCTCATTTATACGATGAAGCTGTTGTTTTATTTCATTTGATTGTATGTTATTTATATGTTATTATTAATTTGTGCTTCATAAAGTTATCCGAGTTTGAATGGACTGATTTTGTTCTTGTTCTGTCTTTTTGTTTTTCTTTCTGTCTTTCTGTCTTTCTTTCTTTCTCTCTTTCACTCATTCCTCGTTTGTCCTACTGCTTTTGCAGCGAGGCGTCGCAGAAAGGACGCATATGTAAAATGCACTCGTGAACAGAATGTTGGGGTCCAGAATCGAACGCACAACCTTCCGAGCATAGGCAGGCGAGTTTACCACTTCACCACGTAGACTCACCGAGACTGATATCTGTTAATGCTTATTTGAAAACAAGACTAAGATACTTTTATACCCCAAGGTACAGACGCTAGACAGAATGAAAGAATGAAGGAACATAAGAAGAACCTCAAGCTTAACTTTGTAAATTAACACTCCGAATTCGGCTGAAGAAACATCCTATATGACCGCTCTCCAATCGCTCTCGCACAGCGGAAAAATAATATCCCTCGCTGTACTGTCGGAACAAGTGAGATAATACCACTCTTCAGGGGACATAATGAACCTAGGACTCTGTTATAAGACAGATACTGTGATCTGGAAGTCGAATTATGTCCCTTATTTCGCGCATGAGTGCGTATAATGACGTAATGCGTACGGACAAAAACCGAGTTGTCTTCCAGGTTTTCGGTAAAGCGTTATTTATATTTCTAATTATATTTAATTAAATATTGGGGGATTTTCTGGTGGAAATTATAGGAGGAATGCGTGGAAGGGAGCTTATGTTTGGATACGCGGAAGTTGGAGGATTGTGTTAGGATGAGGTTAGTGAGGGAGAAAAGTGGGGGAGGGGTGAATGGTGAAGGGAGCAGAGGGGAGGGTTGTAGTGCAGGAAGGTCTCATAGCAGAAATGAAGACTGGGAATTCAATGTGAAGAAATGACTGGCTGCATGCTGTCTTGATAGACGATAGTTTGTTATATTGAGCTTCAATAAAAAAAAAGGCATAATAATTATAACCTATAGCAGTGACCATGGAACGAGTTTTTCCTCTCCGTGGCACAAATCCTGGACTGAATTAAACAGACCATGTGTTATCCACGCAGCATGATCCCTATCTCGGCGTGACGAGTTTATTTCAAAGAAAAGGTTGGTTGCATATCCTTTATAGGATGTTCGCAGTCACACCCAGCATATCTGGCTGTTTGTGATTTCTTAGCAAATTTATGTTCAATAGTTTGCCATTGCTTTCTGAACGACCGGCACTCATAAGATTTTATACAAACAACGCAAGGCGTTCTGCTGTCAAATCGCCCGCATATGTGTTTCAAATGCGGAATGCCGGTTTAAGAATTGCGTCCGCAACGCTTTCGCCACAGAGCGAGGTAATACAAATACATCTGGAACAAGACTAGCTACAGAAGCTGCCGGTTCAGCAATGCAGTGCTTTAACTGTCTGCCTGTTGGAGCTTGAATCCTAGCCAGGTACTGACCAAGATTTAGGGCTTGGTCTGCCCTGCCATGACATTCAATTTTCGAGTTGCATTTCCTCACAACAGCATAACGTTTGTATCTTCCCAATTGGGCTCCACTACCAGAAGCCGTTGGAACAAAGTGGGGGTGTTGTGTTCGGTGAGTGCCGCCCAACATTCGGTGCTAACAGGAATTGTGTGTAGTGTGCATTTGTAATGACTTTGCAGTGTTTGAAAATATCTAGCACCGTCTACTTATGGACTGTTTTATTACACAAAATGGGTTTTCAGGCAGATTGATCGACTTGATTGCACCAGACTGTATCCCATATGCCTAAGTCTCTTTCCTGTCGAAATCGTCGCACAAAACATGAATTCCTTGTGTCTCCCAGAAAACTGCAGTAGTGAACCGAATGGCAGAATCAGGAATCAAACAGAATAACACTCGAAAGTGTAAGTACGTAATAACAGCGCTAGATGTCATTAGACAACAGCAGTGGAAATGGTTCGGCCATCTAATTAGGCTGCCAGTTAACAGTATACCACAACAAGCAGTGATGTACAGACCACATCGAACCAATAGAAGAAGCCGACCATGTAAACGATGAACAGATAGAATAACAGAGTCCATGGGAATATCGATACATGAAGCCCATAAACTTGTACTCTCCCGCTGTTTATGCTCCACCTCGATACCGCAAGGTACTAGAGAACTAGATGAGATGATAATCATCATCTATATAAGCTTTGCAAAATTGGCATAGACCTTCATACCCCACAAATCTCGACCCGTCATTGTTCTGAATGAATTCTGCTGATGTTGCCTCTAAATACCGCGGTCTCAGTCCGTCCAGTATTATTTACCTATCTCGGTCTGCTCTCCCCCTCCCCCATCCTTATTACCTCCTGATCTTTCCAGTCATCACTATGTTTTCCAATGCCTTTTTTTATCATTATATTAATGTACATCATTTGAAATATAAGCGATAATAAAGTGTAATAGCGGCTGTCCCTTTAAAGAGCATATTTCATTTTAATGGCATACTCTTTCTCCAGAAATCCCACTCTCCCATCCCCCAACCCCTTCCTCAGATCCTCTCAAAAACAGAAAACAACTAATTATTCATCCTGTTTACATTTGCTTATTTCCTCGCTGACACACAACCCGTTTATCTCTCATTCCATCTGGATGTAAAATGCACGTTCGCGTGGTGAAAAATCCTGTGTTAATCCGTGCCGTTGCTTTCTCCCTGCTTCATTCTGTCCCACGTCTGCATTTTTGGAGTGGTACGTCATTTCACCGTCTGCTGCACCGCTTTACGGCAACACGAATACGTACGTTATATTTCTATGATTTAAGGTGTGGTTGTGACACAATGCAAGATAGTTCCTAGAAGGAAGGAATGAGAACTATGAATGAATAGTGAAGGTACGAATGAGTTAATAGTGAAAATACGAATGAGGGAATAGTGAAGATACCAATGAAGGAATGGTGAAAGTACGAGTGAAGGAATAGTGAAGGAATGAACGAGGAAGTAGTGAAGGTGCAAATGAGGGAATTAGACAGGTACGAATTATAGAATTGTGAAGGTAATAATGAGGGAATAGTGAAGATAAAAATATGGGATTGGTGAAGGTACGAATGAGGGAGTAATGAAGGTACAAATGAGGGAATAGGAATGATACGAATGAGGAACTGTGAAAGTACAAATGAGGAAATAATGAAGGTGCAAATGAGGGAATAGAGAAAGTACGAATGTGCGAGTAGTGAAGGTACGAATGTGTGAATAGCGAAGGTACTAATGAGGAATAGTGAACGTACGAATGAGGTAATGGTAACGTGGTGTGTAATTTATTCTCTATCACTACACTTTGCATTTACTTTCTTTTCTTCATGACTAGGTCATCTGTTCCTTTCTGTTTTCTTGTTGCCTATTTCATCTGTGGCTAAGGGCTTGCGAACGCGGTTTGTGCTGGTTTTTTCAAGAAAGGTATAGGGGCCGGTCGTTCAGAAAGCAATGGCAAACTACTGAACGCAACACTTGCCTAGTACATCAACAGCAGCTGAAAATGCTGGTGTTGACTACAAGGGATACGCAACAATTTTTTTTTAAATTTCATTTTCACGAATTACTAGTAAAGTGTCATTTCCTTCCTTCCTGTTGCAGATAAGTACGGAGTACGTATGGGAATATCCTGTTTGCTGTGATGTCGGTTCTTGAAACAACTCATTACTTCTTTAACTCTGTGCTTGTATTTTCATTGTTTTCCCTCCATGATTAGTTCACCTATTTCTTTCTGATTTCTTCGTGAACTCGTCGCCTGCTAAGTGAGAGAAAAATGTACCGCATAATCATCCGTGCATTATGTCTACGAAATGTGACGCCTTATAACTTCACAGACCCAGTGGAGGAGACTGCTTTGGGATACATTTTATTTTTACTTACTTTCTTCTGAGCCCATCCTCTGATCTCCCGTACTTGAGGTAAACATACGTTGACATGTCATCCGTTGGATTAAGGACATGGGAAAGGTTATCGCATATGATGATTGGCACTTATAGGACACATGGCAAATAACTAAAACACCAAGGATACATTAGACAATAAAGACATGTAATGTTACGATGAGACTTCAAATGAAAACCTTAAATGTGTGTGTGTGTGTGTGTGGGTGGGTGGGTGTGTGTGTGTGTGTGTGTGTGTGCGCGTGTGTGTGTGTGTGTGTGTGTGTTAGAGAGAGAGAGAGAGAGAGAGAGAGAGAGAGAGAGAGAGAGAGAGAGAGAGAGAGAAAGAGAATATTGTCTAAAAAGAAATAGTAAAGAACAATTGTATTATAGTTCTATGTAGTCGCCACTGCGTTCAATGCAAGTCCTCCATCGCTGATAGAGTGCATGGATTCCTGTAGACACACAATTATCTTGGTCGCGTATGTAACTACTCATGCGCCATCTGCTGTAACTATTCCAAATGACGACAGCTTAACTCTGAAGAAACAAGTGTTCTTCAACTTCTGATCCGAGTTTGCTTGGTCGCATGGATAACAGCGCTCGTTCGTAAACATCCGGTGTGCTGATGCCAAAGAAGCGAGTTCAACCCCTACACCGGTTAGTTGGACTAAAATACTGACTTTACATAGTTGACTTGAGGACATGAGTTACACGTACCTCTGAAGCCAGAGTGGGTTCGTTTGATGGCGGTAATAGGGAAAGCTAATCCACATGCAAGCGATAAGTCCAGCGCTACTAGAGGTAGATGAGGTCAGTATAACCACAGTCGCCTTTATTTCCCAAGATAGTTTTAATACCCATTTTTTTCTTAGTCGATGATTTCTGTCATATGCTGCCTCTAGTACCTGTGTAGGACGGGGGGGGGGGGGGGGGGTGGTCTTGAGGCTGAGGAATTAAGTTAAGGCCGCCTGGCTAATGCAGTCGCCGCGAACTGTGCAGGTTAGGGTTTTCTCTCTTCCCCCCCCCCCCCCCCCCCCACACAGAAAAAAAATCATGCCTTACCGTGAATTCGAATCCGAGGGGAACGGGACACATTTTAGCCCTGGTCGATTGTTTTCAATTTTGAAATCAACTTGCGTATTCGAACAGCAGCGAATCGAACCCAAGGCCTCTTGGTCGACAGGCGAGTATCTAGCCACCACGCTACCGAGGCACCCTATATGAAGCTCCCTTAAGACCTTCCATCCGTAACACCATTACCCCTATCCCGTTCAACCTTAGAAGAGACGTTACATTAAGGTTAATCCCAAACTCAGATTAATAATCATATGAACGAATCAGCCGCACATGAGATATTAATTTGAAGGTGATTTTGTCCAAACAGGGCAATGGACTAACCCCATAAAACGTGGAGAATGCCGTGTATATGACAGAATTCATGCCATATTTGATTTGCTCGGATCGTTGTCTCCCTCCAGAGCACAGCTTGAAGAGCTCCAAGGCTGATCCACATCTGTTGCAGATTGTCTTTCTTGTCTCTGCGAGTCATCATCAGCCAGCTGTGGAAGCACACAGCCTCCATTCTCAAACATTTTTCAGGAAAAGTAATCACGCGAAACTATCACAGTGACATAGGTGTAACCAACCCAGATCGTAGGAACTTCTGCGTGAAATTGACCCAAAACACGAGATTGCAGCGAGGTCAAACGTACCTTTTTTTTCTTCTTTCTATTTCTTTATTTGAAAGACAGGTAACTGGACGAAGTAAAGAACCCGTTCTCGCTCTCGATTTTTGTTTGTTTTCTTTATTCGTTCGTCCTTTAAAAACAGGTTTAAATTCACGTTGTCAAGCCAACGTGTAAAACGGGTTTTACTTTCATTAATTAACCGGCCCCTGCCACAGCATGGACTAAATGAATAAGAGCGCTGCTTCTTAAACTTCCGGTGTGCTGATGCCGAGGTAGTCAGTTCAACCCTCTACACCGGGCCGTTGCACTAAAATGTTGACTTCTCATCCATGACTTGTGAACGTAAATTACAATCACATCTGAAGTCGGAATGGGTCAACTTGATGGCGAGGGACACTGGTAATAGGGACAAGCTAATCCACACGCAGGAGTCAGCCCAGCACACTAATACTCATGGCACGTGTATGGACTACGCTTGAGTTCAAAGCGAGTGAGCGGAGCAAAATGTGTTGTGGTCTGTCACTGACCACTTTACATCGTAGAAATCAGCCAGCATGATAGCAATAATGATTGGCATAGGATGAGCTTGGATGGCGTGACTATGGACCTTTACTTTACTAATAGTTAGTTAGTTAGTTAGTCGCGGTTCCAACTTTCCGGCTAAAGGTCGCTCCATTATGCTCCGTTCCTATGCCACTGGATATCACACAAAATGCTCCTCACTGCCTCATGTGAAAAGTGGAACTAACGGGAGTCTCTATAAATCAACAGCCCGCACAGGTATACTATGCATAATGCCCCTGCCAGAATGCCAACACAAAAGTTCTTCATGAAAAATACGGTTCATCCTCGATGAAAGATTTCAGCAGAAGACCGAAAAGCAGGGATTGAATGAGAGGAGTAGGAGGAATAAGACGAAGAAAATGCGGAGGAAGATGAAGAAGAATAGGTGGAGGAGAAAGAAGAAGAAAAATAGGAGGAGGAGAAAGAAGAAGAAGAAGAAGAAGAAGAAGAAGAAGAAGAACAACAACAACAACAACAACAACAACAACAACAACAACAGCAGCAGCAGCAACAACAACAACAACAAAATCAGAAGATGCACCATCACTCACTTACATTAGCCAACGGATAGGCAGAGCTACGAAATTTGATTTCACGAGCCATGCAAGTGTGTTAATCACCGAACATACTCCCAGTCTTTCTGTGACCAATGCACGATATATCACTTCCGACCAAAGTGTCTGAGACAGTCAGTAAATCAATGAGAAAGATTAAAAGTCACTGTTGCACTTAATTAATTAGGTGCCGTCTCCACAACGAAGGTTAACTTCAGTAGATCTCCAACACTGTCTGTCTCTCACCGTGATTGTGCATTCTGTCAGACTGCTGTTTGTCCATCTCTTAGTGTTATCGTCGCACTTGTATGGTTGTCTACCTCTAGCTATGTTTTATTTTAGACGCTTGTAAAGTCTCTCTTAAAGTAGTCGAATTAAGTCCTTGTCTCTTTTGTATTTCTTTCATCAACTCTCTTTTTCATTCCCATTCTTTCTAGAACCTATGATACGTTTTGTTACCATGAAATACGGCATATACATAACCAGGGCCTGTATTCGACTTACATTGTTCATTGCCAGGCTTCGCTAAAGGAAGAAAGTAAATGACCCGCTAGAGGAAGAAAGTAAACGACCTGTTAGAGGAAAGAAGTAAATGTCACGCTAGAGGAAGAATGTTTAATGACCCGCTAGGGGAAGAAAGTAAATGACACTTAGAGGAAGAAAATAAGTGACCCGCTAGAGGAAGAAAATAAGTGACCGGCCAGAGGTAGAAAGTAAATGACCGGCTAGAGGAAGAAAGTAAATGACCGGCTAGAGGAAGAAAGTAAATGACCGGCTAGAGTAAGAAAGTAAATGACCGGCTAGAGTAAGAAAGTAAATGACCGGCTAGAGGAAGAAAGTAAATGACCGGCTAGAGGAAGAAATTAAGTACCGGCTAGAGGAAGAAAATAAATGACCGGCTAGAGTAAGAAAGTAAATGACCGGCTAGAGTAAGAAAGTAAATGACGGCTAGAGGAAGAAAGTAAGTGATCGGCCAGAGGAAGAAAGTACATGACCGGCTAGAGGAAGAACGTAAATGACCGGCTAGAGGAAGAAATTAAATGACCGACTAGAATAAGAAAGTAAATGACCGGCTAGAGTAAGAAAGTAAATGACCGGCTAGAGTAAGAAAGTAAATGACCGGCTAGAGGAGGAAATTAAGTACCGGCTAGAGGAAGAAAGTAAATGACCGACTAGAGTAAGAAAGTAAATGACCGGCTACAGTAAGAAAGTAAATGACTGGCTAGAGGAAGAAATTAAGTGACCGGCTAGAGGAAGAAAGTAAATCACCGGCTAGAGGAAGAAATTAAGTGACCAGCTAGAGGAAGAAAGTAAATGACCGGCTACAGGAAGAAATTAAGTGACCGGCTAGAGGAAGAAAGTAAATGACCGGCTACAGTAAGAAAGTAAATGACCGGCTACAGTAAGAAAGTAAATGACCGGCTAGAGGAAGAAATTAAGTGACCGGCTAGAGGAAGAAAGTAAATGACCGGCTAGAGTAAGAAAGTAAATGACCGGCTAGAGGAAGAAAGTAAATGACCGGCTAGAGGATGAAAGTAAATGACCGGCTAGAGTAAGAAAGTAAATGACCGGCTAGGGTAAGAAAGTAAATAACCGGCTAGAGTAAGAAAGTAAATGACCGGCTAGAGTAAGAAAGTAAATGACCGGCTAGAGAAAGAAAGTAAATGACCGGCTAGTGGAAGAAATTAAGTGACCGGCTAGAGGAAGAAAGTAAATGACCGGCTAGATGAAGAAAGTAAATAACCGGCTAGAGTAAGAAAGTAAATGACGGGCTAGAGGAAGAAAGTAAATGACCGGCTAGAGGAAGAAAGTACATGACCGACTAGTGGAAGAAATTAAGTGACCAGTTAGGGTAAGAAAGTAAATGACCGGCTAGAGTAAGAAAGTAAATGACCGGCTAGAGGAAGAAAGTAAATGACCGGCTAGATGAAGAAAGTAAATGACCGGCTAGAGGAAGAAAGTAAATGACCGGCTAGAGGAAGAAAGTACATGACCGACTAGTGGAAGAAATTAAGTGACCAGTTAGGGTAAGAAAGTAAATGACCGGCTAGAGTAAGAAAGTAAATGACCGGCTAGAGGAAGAAAGTAAATGACCGGCTAGAGGAAGAAAGTAAATGACCGGCTAGAGGAAGAAAGTAAATGACCGGCTAGAGTAAGAAAGTAAATGACCAGCTAGAGAAAGAAAGTAAATGACCGGCTAGAGAAAGAAAGTAAATGACCGGCTAGTGGAAGAAATTAAGTGACTGGCTAGAGGAAGAAAGTAAATGACCGGCTAGAGTAAGAAAGTAAATGACCGGCTAGAGTAAGAAAGTAAATGACCGGCTAGAGGAAGAAAGTAAATGACCGGCTAGAGGAAGAAAGTAAATGACCGGCTAGAGTAAGAAATTAAATGACCGGCTAGAGGAAGAAAGTAAATGACCGGCTAGAGTAAGAAAGTAAATGACCGGCTAGAGTAAGAAAGTAAATGAACGGCTAGAGTAAGAAAGTAAATGACCGGCTAGAGGAAGAAAGTAAATGACCGGCTAGAGTAAGAAAGTAAATGACCAGCTAGAGTAAGAAAGTAAATGACCAGCTAGAGTAAGAAAGTAAATGACCGGCTAGAGGAAGAAAGTAAATGACCGGCTAGAGTAAGAAAGTAAATGACCGGCTAGAGTATGAAAGTAAATGACCGGCTAGAGGAAGAAAGTAAATGACCGGCTAGAGAAAGAAAGTAAATGACCGGCTAGAGTAAAAAAGTAAATGACCGGCTAGAGTAAGAAAGTAAATGACCGGCTAGAGGAAGAAAGTAAATGACCGGCTAGAGTAAGAAAGTAAATAACCGGCTAGGGTAAGAAAGTAAATGACCGGCTAGAGTAAGAAAGTAAATGACCGGCTAGAGGAAAGAAAGTAAATGACCATGTTCCACACCTTGAGGCATATTAAGTATATGGTGCTAACGCCATATTTTTAAGACCAATCGGTACTCGATGAGACATGTAGTGGAGTTCTGGCTTTGAAGGGGGTTCGAATGCGTGATCACCAAGTCTTTAAGTAAGTATGCGAACCTCTGCGCTATAACAGCTAAACGAGTGTGACGATATTGGTTTAAAAAAAAAAAAAAACTGTCATTTACTGCCAATATAGTACCTTGCGATGTATGCCAGAGGGGTCTTTGAGCCTGAGGAATTAAGTCCGCCTGGCTATTGCAGTCGCCGCGAACCGTGCAGGTTAAACTAAATGTTTTGCATATCCTTTACAGGATATCGCTGTCAACATCAGCATGTTTCAACTTGATTGTTGATTTCTTGGCAAGATTACGCTCAGTAGTTTGCCATTGCTTTTTGAGCGGCCGGCTCACATACCCTGTAAGTTAGCGACGCGATTCGAACCACTGCTGATTCTCACCGTCGTCACGTTACTTAACTGTGCAGGTTAGGATTTTCTTTTTGCCCCCGACAGAAAAAAACCCAACACCTTACCGAGGATTCGAACCCGGGTCTCCCGAAGGAGATCGGGCGTTCTAGCCACTCGGCCAGCCGCTCCTACGATATTGATTACATGTCGTAAATTGTCACAACGTGCAGCAATAGGTCACAACCCTGGAAGGTTTACTAGGCAATACTACTTCAGTAGTCTGCCATTACTTTATCATAAAATGTAAGAAGTACGTTGAATATTATCAATCAATCATATGACATGCCGGAAAGCGTGGGTGGTCATGACTCGCCATTTCACTCGATCACAAGAGTCGTGGATCAGCTCAGTGTTCCTGTCTCGTCCATGCCATGTGGCCAAGCCATCCAGGTATTTTCCTCTAGGTCTTCCTCTTGGTCTGTTCCCTTCGGTCTTGCCAGTTGTCACTAAGTTCTCACTCCATTTCTTCTCATAACGTGTCAAAAACATTGTGACTGTCTACGTCTAATTTCTCTAATCAGATGAATATTATAGGGTGTATTTTTAATGACTTGCAGTGTTTGAAAATTTTGCCGGTCCAAGTTTTGTGTTCACCCTCTGTGAAGTTCATGCAACATAATAGGTAACTACAAAACTTGGACCAGCAATATTTACAAACACTACACAGTCATTAAAAATACACCATGTAGTAGGTCGGTAGATGAATAGGTGTGTATCATGAGCGGGGGGATCATTGCCGATGTAATTAACTGGTTCAGTGCCAATGGATAATATATCGCCAAATGTGACCTCCCATTTGGACAGAAGGACGATATATTTCCATGCTAGGGTCATTGTTTTATTTGTTTCTCTCGTTATCTTCCGCAATGTTAATGCTCACTCAATGGACATTTACATTATAATACTTGCTCATTTCATTGTGCACCTTGTTTGATACAAACCTACCATTCTGTTTATTTGGCTTCGAAACAGTGAATTAAATAAACAAAACAAAAATAACAATTCGCAGGTAAGGATAGTTTGCGCGTCTGTGGTAGAAGCAATCAGAGCCGTCCTTTATGAAATCATGAAAAAAAAAAAAAAGACAACAAGACAGATAGCATTAAAATGAGTTTCGCTTCTTTAAAACCGCATTTAAAACGCTATCAGCTTTTTCAGATGGATGACAAAAGGAAAGGTAAACCCAAAACAGCAAAAGAATGTTGTTGGCAGCATTGATGCTTGAGGATGGATATTTAAGAATCACGTAAATGATGCCAATACTGAAAGGATAGCCGTGAAGCTGCATCCATAGAGGATGAGTCATGGTTGCATCATCTTTAGTACACTAGTTTACCAGATAGTAGTTCGGCGTGGATAATCTCTTTTGGAAGCGATCTTTTTTCAGCAGTTAGGATTCTGGATTTGATCAGAGAAGAAGGAGAACTAGAAGATGAAGGAGTAGAAGGAGAATTAGGAGAAAGATAAGAAGAAGAGGCAGAAAAGGAAGAAGAAGAAGATAGCGAGTTCAACCCCATCATCATCATCATCATCATCATCATCATCATCATCATCATCATCATCATCATCATCATCATCATCATCATCATCATTATCATCATCATTATCATCATCATCATCATCATCATCACCATGTACCACAACAATAAACGTAAGGAATCATTTTTCGCCATCTCACACGATCTCCAGAGTCGTGGATCAGCTCTGTGTTCTTGTCTCAACCATGCCATGTGGTCAAGCCATCCAGATATTTACTTCTCTGCCTTCCCCTAAGTCTTTTTCCCTCAATAATGCCAGTTAACATAAACCAATAAGTTGGATTGGACGAAGACGGTCTAGTTTATGGATTCACGTTTGTTTCAGTAACAACGAATGAGCCATTAACTCGTGTGCGTAGTACATTCGTGCAGTTTACTTGAGTGCTTGGTTTTAAGTCATGCATTTCAGTTTAAATATGTGTCTGTCTGTATGCTTGACTATATGTTTGTCTCTATGTCCATGTGGGTGTCCGTCTGTCTATCTGTCTGACTTAGGGAAGTACATTACAAGTACCTTAGAAGTCGGAGTGGGTTCATCTGTTGGCGCAGGACACTGGTAATATGGAAAGCTAATCCACACGCAAACATCACACCAGTATATTAGAATTAGCAGTATGTTTAAGGACTACGCATGGGTTAAATAAAAATGTGATTGATCTTTTGCAGAAAATTGTTCTTATTACGACCCATTTAAATTATTGTCCCTTTATTTCTCCTACTTATTGTCCCATTTATTGTCTTATTTATGAGACTTTGTAACTTCCAAGTCGTCGGCAGTGTCTTCAATGTCCCGTGTCTTATCTTTTAGCGGGTCGATACCTGCTCATTCTAGACTAAGTAGCATTAGAAAGAATATAAACGTCCTGACAAGTACAGAAATCTAACTTAATGTAATGTTAAGTTAAGTTGCGTCAAGAAACGACATTGATGCACTAGGGATATTCCTGTACATGCTCCGTCCTTAATCTGAACAGTCAGCGAAGAGTCCCAATAATAATGATCCCAATTAGAGTCGGATGATGTGTCCGTCTGACCTTTCGTCGAAGTACTGATTGTCGGGTAGATGCTCTGGTCACTCCCTGCCGGTTTATTCTTCTAGGTATTGAGAGGTATATCTGTAGCAGCATTGTTAGAATCAGTAGAATGAACAATGAAGGCTTGTGTTGTAGTGGCATTGGCGAAGGTAATAGTGACGATTGAAATTCTAGTATAATCGTAGAGGTATTAGTAGCAGCATTAGAAGTAATAATAGTATTCGAAATAGCAATAGTAGTTGTGGTAGTGGTAGCAGAAATAGTAGTAGTAATAATGTTGGTAATAGTAACACTAGTAATGACAGTTATAGTGGAGCAGTAGTTATCATAGTTAAAGTAATATCAGCAGCAGGAGTAGAAGTAGTAGTAGTAGTAGTAGTAGTAGTAGTAGTAGCAGTAGTAGTTGTAGTAGTATTAGTTATAGCAGTGGTAGTAGTAGTAGTAGTAGTAGTAGTAGTAGTAGTAGTAGTAGTAGTAGTAGTAGTAGTAGTAGTAGTAGTAGTAGTAGTAGTAGTAGTAGTAGTAGTAGTAGTAGAGGTAGTTGTAGAGGTAGTAGTAGAGGTAGTAATAGCAGTAATAGTAGTAATAGTAGTAGTAGTAGTAGTAGTAGTAGTAGTAGTAGTAGTAGTAGTAGTAGCAGCAGCAGTAGTAGTAGTAGTAGTGTAGTAGTAGTAGTATTAATAGTAGTAATTGTAGTAGTAATAGTAGTTGTGGTAATAGCAATAGCAGTAGTTCAGTAGTTTGCCATTGCTTTTGAAACCACCGGCACTTATACCATTGCATGAAACATACCAGCCCAAGGCGGTTTGCTTCTCTATAACCCACAACTGTGTTTCGAACGCGGTATGTGGCATTATAAATTGAGTTCCTATGGTAGACATTGCCATTTGAGTTTACTAAATGTTAGACAAATCATTAAGAAAACATTAAGATCTGATAAACATGATGATAGTGATAATGATGAAGATGATGATATTGATGATGATGATGATGATGATGATGATGATGATGATGATGATGATGATGATGATGATGATGATGATAGAATGCGTTGATTCATTTTGATATAACATTGGCATAGCTGTTATGGCATTGTCAAATGAACTGCGTAAACAAAATAAGTTTTTTTTTAAAATTTCAACAGCCAACTCACTCCCATTGATTTCTCCCTGTGCTCCCGATATCAGAAACGCCAATAATATTAGAACAGACGCTGTACATGAACATTGACAGAGTTAGACATAAAACTAATGGTTTTTCTGGGCTGTGAACTGTATGAGCGATTTGCGGAACTGACGGCTGATTAGTAGATCCTTGCAGACGAAAGAACCTGTCCCTAGGGCTAAGATAGGTTCACATTAATGGCGGTTGAAAGTGTCACTTAGTGCGTTGTGGCTTTATAATAAAACGATTGTGATTTAATGTTCTCATGTTAGAATTTTAAAAGAGGCTTTAGACAGTTGTCAAGATGAAAGAAGAAAGGTTTAGGGGATGAGGATGTGAAAGGATGAAACGAGAGAAGAATATGAACTGGGTTATAAAGTATGAAATGGAAATAACATTTTTAAAAAAAATGAATGAAGCAAAGTTGACAATTTTTAGACATCAAGGAAACGCGTTAGCTGCTGTCAGTCCGCACAAATACAGATAGACAGTAGTCTGCGTGGGTTGCGTGGTCTCGAGGTATGGTGTCCGGCTCGAGTGATGGAGGTCCCGGGTTCAAGCCCTGGTGAGGACCGGGATTTTTTCACGTGGACTTCTAGTAAAAAAATGTCCCCTGTTCTCTGGGTAGTGAGATCCACACACATATTCCCCCACCCACCAACACATCTCTCCACCAACATTCGGGAATGTCCCGAATGCTGTGATGTCGGTTCCTAAATCAATCAATCAATCAATCAATCCACCCACCCACACAGCCACACACAATTCCCCCACCCACACAAACATAACCCCACACACATACTTCCACCCAACAAACTCATCCCCCAACACACACACAATCCTCACAGCTAGATACACACATAATGCTTTAAATAATCACTGAAGCTAATGTGAACAAACTCCCACACTTCATTCACACATACACTGACGATTATCGTGAGCATTCTCACAAAAATTTAAAACAATGGAGAGCAAATTATGCACATATATTAAGTAGCGTAAAAAAATAGCGATGCGATACAATAAGTTGATTCCCAAAATTGTCATAAACATGATGGAATAAGCAGTGCACACATTTTTGTCAGTATGTGTTAGAAAATCAAGTGGCAGTAAAAATGATGTATATAATGAGTATACAGAAAAAATATGGAATAGCATGTCAAATTACATACATGCATACATACCAACATACATGCATACATACCAACATGCCATACATGCAGACAGACAGACAGACAGACAGACAGACAGACAGACAGACAGACAGACAGACAGACAGACAGATACATAGATAGATAGACAGATAGATAGATAGATAGATAGATAGATAGATAGATAGATAGATAGATAGATAGATAGATAGATAGATAGTTAGATAGATAGATAGATAGATAGATAGATAGATAGATAGATAGATAGATAGATAGATAGATAGATAGATAGATAGATAGATTATTGTCAGCCCATTTTGAAGTGTATTGATTCTAGGAGCTCACGACGGCTTGATGTCTCCGACAGCTGTCAATATTACGAGGAAATGGCTGTACACCTGATTGCGCAGACCGACGTCGTTGAATATATTCTGGTTGTAAAACTGACAGCAGCGTGAATGAGGACTGTCTTGTTTATGGATTCATTTTTTGTTTCTGTAAAAACGAAAGAGACATTAACTCATGTGTGGTGTACATTCGTGCTATGTACTTGGTGTTAAGTCATGTATTTCTGTTTAAATATATGTCTGTCAGTATGTACGACTGACTGCCCGTTTGTCTATCTGTGTGTGTCTGCCAGTCTGTCTGTCTGTCTCTGTGGCTGTTTGTCTATCTGTCAGCCTGATTGTGTCTTTCTGTCCATCCGTTCGTAGTTCAATCCGGTAGACAAACAGACAGACCAACTGACCGATCGCTCGATCGGTTAGTCGATCGTTTGGTCAGTCTATCTGTCTTTCTGTCTGTCTTCTATATGTTTGTCTATATATCTAAATGTCTGTCTGTATATCTGAATTTTCTGTCTATATCTAATCTGCATGTCTGTAAAAGGCGGTGAAGTGTGTATGGCTTTGTATCTTATCTATGTACAGTGTAATTACATGCTTACAATCTCTTTAAACAAGTTTAAATCCAAGAGGCTGTAATTACAATAAGCAAATAAGTACAAAGGGTAACCATTAAGTATCATAGATTTGAAAAATAACTGTTATACAATAATGCCAACCCTAAATGGGTGTGCCATTCTTCAACATATTCCCCCTGCCTAGCAACACACCTGGTCCAGATGACAACTAGTTTGTTGATGCCTTATAGGAAAACGTTGTTGGATGTGGCTTATAACCAATTTTACACCACCTCCAGTACCTTGTTGTCATCTGCAAACCCCTAACCCAGCAAATGTTCTTTTAAATGTCTAAACACTTGAGGGGCTGATGGCGTCAAGTCTAGACAGTATGCTGTATGTTTACAGGCCTCAAATTTCAGAGCACATAGTGTATCCTTTGTATGCGCAGCCGTTTGAGGACTGCGTTGTCGTGCAGCATCAATAATCCTCTTTAGAGAAGTCCTCGACGGTTCAGTCGCGTAATGGGCTTCAGTTTTTTGTTTTTTTACTAGCATATCAAAGTATCGAGCAACTCTCCAAGTGTTACCCCTGTCCTGAAAATGCAGCAATATCGGACCCTTTGATAACTCAAGATATGGTGGTCATAACTTTCCCAGCGATTCCTAAGTCTTGAATGATTTCCTTAACTGTAGACAAAGGGTATTTCCACTGCATCTTTCTACCCATTCATATACTCCTCCTTGACCCAGAACACTTCTCCTACTGAACAGGCGGACAGATTGGCTGGCTCTGCAGAACTTGGTGAAGTATTGATACATGACAAGGCAGACGTGGTTACGGCCTTGTGGGAGCACGTGTACACCTCGGAGGAGTAAATGGATTACCATGGTCTGGCAAGAATGAGACAGCGAGGAGTGACGAGGGATCTGGCCGACGCTCAACGCTCAGAGGAAAGGCGAGACGGACATATAATCAGATTGCTACTGGTACTATTGGTGTTGGAACTCTTCGCTGGCTGCTGAGGATGGGGACGGGACGCTTATGGGAATGCCCCGAGTGCTGTGATGTCGATTCCTAAATCAATCAATCAATCAATCAATAAATCAATCAATCAATCAATGGATCAATCAATCAATCAATCAATCAATCAATTAATCAATCATATTCTGTAGATTTCACAAGGTTTCACACGCTCTGACAACACACACACACACACACATACACACACACACACACACACACACACACACACACACACACACAGACAAGCACCTCCTCGTTATTCCACAGTGCCAATCGATTGTTCATGCGCAAACTGCTCCATCATCACGACCCCTATATGGAGAATCGCTTAAGAGCCTCTTTGTATCCTGAAAAAAAGATTTTCCGTTGCCCATAGTCTTCCATGCACTTTATAATACAAAGCCTTTTACTTAAAGACTTTCTCTCGTAAATACAGTATTTACATGCTCTGTGGTGTTTTGGGCATGTGATATGAGACCATATTTTGTCAGGTAATCAGCACTCCGTGGTTGATGTGGTTAGGCGAATCAGCATTCCGTGGTTTATGTGGTCAGTAGCACGCCTTTGCTTTCAAAGAGAGTGCTCGATACCCGTTTTTGGCCTTGTCGAATTGGGAGGCTAATCAATTTTTAAAAATCCACCCCGATGTAAATTGAATAACTACCAGGTCAACAGACGATCGTCTAGCCACTGAACTATCGCAGTTCTCAGTAACTAAAAGAATACATGTAGTGTAATCAGCAATCATTTACCTGCATTGAAGCATAAGAACGAACACACCTGTTTTGTGCCACACTAAAACTGCAACTGCTGCAAAACATACCTTTTTTTGCAACTTATGTAAACAACACATACAAATTAAACAATACAACTAAAAAAAAAGAGTATGAAATATGTAAATAACATAGGTTGTCTGTGTTGGCCCTGGATATAATGCGCTTGTGTTTGAACCTCCGGTTTTCTGATGGCGGTCTAATGGGATCGTTCGGAAAGAAATGGCAAACTACTGAGCTTAAATTTGCCTGGAAAATAAACATGGTTTTGGGGTATCGCAAAGTCCTGCAAATGACATGCGACATCCATAGATGAAAAAAGGTAATGTAAGTCAGATGCATTCTGGTTCAATCGACTAAATATAAAGCCAAATGCGATCCTCGTCACTCATTTCCGGCCACATGACTAAACGTTTTAGAAACGAGGTTTAAGAGCGAGAGGTTGCATTTCATTACGGCGGGTTTTATGCCATATGGCTGAGTCTCTTTTCTGACCAAAGCGTCGCACACAGCACGAACTTCTTTATCTCCAGCGATGACCCCCAGGATTCTAAAAGAAAAGTGCACGTGTGAACTAAATGAAGGCGACGGATTCGAACACACAGCCTACGGAGCCCTAGGCAGGCCGCTTAGCCACTTCCTCAAGGAGATCCTTCACTCCGTTATAGTCAGGTGACTACAATCAGCTAATAAAAAAGGAATAAAACCATCCGTTCTTTAATCGCGTCGTATTTAAGACTAAAATAAACCGTGTACATTTCTGTTTACGATATATAGTATACAAGAAACTGCTAGAGCCATTTAGCCGCATGCAGTTTCAGTCTAACCTCCATTTACAAGGCTGTTTCCTGGATCCTGATTCAGCTGTTTCTCTCGCTGGCGTTGTGAATCAGTGAAAGATAATTGATTTCACAGATTTAGTGTGGTGTGGGTTGGGGAAGGGGCAAAAGTCGAAGTCGATAGAGAAGTGGAAAATGAGGCAGGTAATGAGTATACAGTATGCTTTATACTAGATAGCGGACAAGTTAGTGTACTCACTAGGGTTCTACGCTGATGATGTCATGGGCACGGTTAGGCAGGCGTTCGAATCCTGCCTTCGTCGTCCCCGGGAGGGCTAAGCCAGTCAACAAACTCCCGCAGAAGTGGAATGTGACGGCTGAAAGGTATAGATATCGCAGCTTTTCTGTAAACTAACACAACGCAGTTTACATCCAAAACAAAACAAACCAAAATATATCGGACCAAAGACGAAGAAGAAGAATTTCGTGTCCGCTAAAGTGAGAGAAAGACTAGCCGCGTATTCCTGTGCGCATTCAGGCCTACAAAATGTGATGTCCTGGCTCATCACAGACTTGTCGCAGCTTCATGCTTCGGCATCGTTCCGTCGCCCTGCTACTGAGTTGAATTCGTGGCGCGACACTTTGAGCTGTGAATTTCATTTGGAATGTTTTTACTTCTGTCCGCGGTTGTTGCAGCGGGAACTGCATGTTCGGAACGATGGCAGTTTGCCTGTCGCTTGGAATTGACTGGATTGCCTTTTCGGTTCGCGAGTGCATTTTTGTCGGAGAATCCCGGGGGTCGTCGCTGGAGCTACGGTGTTCTTTCTTTGTGCGATGCTTTCAACGGGCCGCCCTGCAGAAGGGAACTGAGCAATATGGGATACATCCCGGGGTAATGAAGTCGATCCTCTCGACTTTTAATGCAGTAATGTGGCTGCTGGTTTTCTAGTGACTGTCGCTTCCATCGACGATGAACTGCATTTTCCTTGGAGGACTTGTGTGTTGGCATTATAACGGCGGCATTATGCACGGTTTACCTGTGCGGGCTTTTGGCTTGTCGAGAATCATGTCTATTCACTTTTTACATAGGTCAGTGTGGGGCATTTCGTGTGTTATTCAGTGGCACATGAACGGAGCATAATGGGGACGCCCCGTTGCCGTGAAGTTGGAACCGCGACTAACTAGCTAACTAACTAACCTGTTTCGGCACAATTTTGTTTAACACCAATTAAGCCACCGTGGCGGGGTGGTTTTACCACTTGTCTCTCGCTCCGAAGGTTGTGGTTTCGATTGCGGGCTACGTTGTTCGGTTGACGAGTGTAGTTTTCACGGAGACTCATGGGGCTCGTCGCTGGGGCTACGGAGTTCGTGCTTTGTGCAACGATTTCGGCAGGCCGCCCCGCGGAAAGAGACCAGGCCTTATGGGATAAAACCCGTTGTAATGTTGTTGTTTTTTTATCGCTCGCTCGCTTTAAACTCAAGCGTAGTCCATACACACAACTTCTATTAGTGCTGGACTGAATTTTGCATGTGAATTAGCTTTACTTATTAACAGTGTCCCTCGCCATCAGGCGAACCCACTCCGACTTCAGGGGTATTTCTAATTTTCATCCCCAAGGCATGGACGATAGGTCAACAATTTAGTCCAACTGTCCGGTGTAATGGTTGAACTCCTTACCTCGGCATCAGCACACCGGATGTTTAAGAACACGCGTTCTTATCCATACGGCCATGCTGACCTACATCCTGTGTAATGAAGTCGATTCTCTTGCCTTTGAAATCCTTATTTGTTTGTTTGACACCTGTCGTGTCCTCCTTTAAAGTGTCGTCCCTGGAGTGAGGAGATCCGACACCCACATTATAATATTTTTCCCCTTATTCATATCCTGGAGAATCCACCAGCTTCCGTCCAACACACTCCATCAGCCTATGGACACCTTTTCCTATCACTCTCACACTGTCGTACTATGCCCCCTTCTCATACTTCCCCAACGCAACATACTCAACAACTCTTGCTTCTAGAAATTAATAAAGAGTAATTTATTAAAATAAAAGTGTAACGTATATGAGACGTGTATGTGAAGAAAATGTGTGACGTGTTCTATAAAGTGTGTAGACTCTGACTCTCAGACAGCAACCCAGTCAGCTGATCACAGCAAAGATAGACCACAGCACGTTACGTCAGAACAAGTACGTCTCACCCGTTGCCGGAACCATCTTGCCGGATACTGCTTTGCCTCTGTAGACCTCTGGTAATCCAATTTCATGAACATCCGAAATAGACACCGGTGGTATTAACCGTTAATCATGGACCGGTTGCACTCTACACAATGTCCGTTCCTAATGTTCCTAAACAAACTGCACAAGTCTTTTGTAGTGTGTACGCAGTTAGTTAGTTAGTTAGTTAGTCGACAGATCATCCTCGTTGCACATCGAACCATTCAGTCCATAAGTGCTAATTACTAATGTTAATTGTTACTGTACTAACACTAGGTACTCTTAGCCGGTTCTCGGTTCTCAGTAGTAGTAACTACTGTCTGATGCTGTGTGGTGCATCAGTATGCATCACTCTCTTTGATGAATCAATTTCCTTCTAGCGTAAGTTACGTTTCTGTATGCAACTTTATTGACTCTTGAACTGGTGTTCTTCAGAATGGGTTTTTTAATTCTTTCCCAAAACTTGTAGAGTTTCCTTGGATCTGGTAGGGAACCTAGGATAGAAACAACACATTGGTGATAGTACTAGTCACTGATCCCTTCGGCTGAGTGTAAGCCTATCACCTTGCTTAATGATCTTTAGCTAACTAGACTTAGTCATAGAGCAGATTAGCTACCCACCTAGAGCCGAATCAGGCTATGACAAAGAAAAAATCAGCAACCAGAATGCGGAACCCCGCCCACCAGGGACACCTACGGGAAGATCCCAATTATCCCTCATTGCTCAATTCTCAACTAGTAAAGCTTATCAACACTTCACTAATCTATTTTAGCTAACAGAGCCAAGTATCACTTCACTACTCTAGCTAGTTTCCACTAACAGTGCTAATCATCACACTATAGTTTAACAAGGCTACTGCCTAAAGTAATTATAACGAATATATTATAATAGGTTATACCTTAAATGGCACTACTGCAGTCCTATCAATCATATCTACATCTGCCATTATAGGCACGTGCAAAATTAAGTCACTAATTAACACACGGTAGATATTATTTCCACTAAGCACTGCAGTGCCCTGGCACTCCGACTAAAGCATTTTTCAAGTCCCCCTAGTTGGTCCGAACTCGAGTTTATATGGCAAACTACCAAAGTTGTCCACGTGACGTTATCCTTTACTCCCCCACACAGGTGGCACAGTGGCAAATCATCCCCTGTCAAGAACTATTTTCCTGGCTTAAATCCTGTCAAAGTTGTCAGTAATTGCCTAGATTCTCAAAACAAGCCAGCTAGTTTCTGTAAACTCCCAACCAAGAGTTTCGATACCAAGCTGCCAATCATCTTGATGTTCCGGAAACCAAGAATTGACAGATGCACTGTTTTCCGTACTAGGTACTTCCGTTTTACATCTGCCCCTGTGATCTCACGGCTTCCATCTGCATTCAAATGTTGACAAACTTGTCACTCTTCTGTTCCGTGGTGACAATCCCAGCAGCCATTTTCGTCTGATGTCCGGCCGTATAGATGACAAACGGAACCATTCCATATCCTAAGCTGACAATATATGTGATTCTAACTGTTAATGAACTGCCAACTCGATGTATCCATTCCTTCTCACTCACCACCAAATGTTTATGGGCTGACACGATGTAACCTGTGCAGCTGTGTTTACTCTGTTAGTACGACTGTTGTGGCCCAGGAAATATACGCCACGCAAACGTCGGTATTATTATCTGGGTTAACTCAGGGCGCTCGTGACATAGGCCCCCTCTTAAGAGAGTAGTCCATCTCACTCTTCTCCACCATGAGTTAAATCCAGATGATTCATTCCTCTTCTTCAGGAGCTGGGTGTCTTGACAAGAAGTCCGCTCCAACATTCTCCTTCCCAGGAATGTACTCTACTGTGAAATTATACGGTTGAAGTAACAACGACCACCGCATCAAACGTGCGTTGAGCTTCTGAGAAGTAGCCAGGAACATCAGGGGCTGATGATCTGACTGGACCCGAAACTTAACTCCATACAAATATGGCTGAAATTTTTGCACTGCCATACGAGGGACAAGCATTCTCTCTCGACGGTTGAATAATTCCTCTCCGCCTGTAGAAGTTTCTTACTTGCGTATGCCACAGGTTTCAAAACCGAAGCATCGTCTTTTCCTTCCTGTAATAAAGCGGCTCCAATTCCAATCGCACTCGCATCTGTTCTCAACACAAATTGTTTGGAAAGGTCAGGGAGCTGTAATACAGGTTTGCTGACCAAGGCCTCCTTTAACTGACTATAGGCATTCTCACATTCTGGTGTCCAAATGATTTGATCCGGTAATCCCTTTTTCAAGGTTTCCGTCAACGGAGCTCCCAGTTCCGTGAAATGTGGGATAAATTTGTGGTAGAACCCACACAACGAGAGAAAAGATCGCACATCCTTCTTCGTTTTTGGCCTTGGTGCATTTCTGATTTTCTCCAGGTTCTTCTCTTCTGGGACAATGTGTCCTGGAGTGATGGTGTGACCTAGAAATTCCAGAGTCTGGTAACCAATCATGCACTTGGTTGGACGAGCAGTAAGCCCTGCTTCCTTGAGTCTATTAAACACTCTCTCCAAGGATTGTAAGTGGTCATCCAAGCTGTCACTGGAAATCAGAATATCATCCATGAATGAGATGATGGACGGATCCTGTAACGGATCTAATAAAGTCCTCATCATGCGTGTAAACACACTAGGTGCATTGCTGAGTCCAAAGGGCATGACCTTGAATTCGTAGTGTCCACTGGGTGTACTTAAAGCTAACAGTGGTCGAATCTCCGGTTTGACTGGTATCTGATAGTACCCCCGACTCAGATCCACCTTTGAAAAGTACCGAGCCTTATGGAGCCTAGCGAATAACTGAGTTGGATTCGGCAAAGGTTCCACCTGAAACTGTGTATGACTGTTCAGCAGTCGGTAATCTATACACAACCTGTGTTCTCCACTTGGTTTGCGTAACAAAACTACCCCCGCATTGTATGGGGATGTGGATGGTGCAATCACGTCATCCTCCAGCAGTTTTTTTATTTCCTCCTCCAGGGCCTTTTCTTTAGAGAATGGCACTGGGTAAACCTTTTGGCGAACAGGCTCCTGTGTGGGTCAAAGTCATCTCGAACTCCACCAACCTCGTTCGTCCTGGTTTATCAGTCAATATCTCCTTATGAGACTTGAGAACCTGGGTTATCCTTTCCCTCTCCTGGGAGGTCAGATCAGGGTTCACTTGCACATCCCTATAGGTTTCCTGGTGTTCCAAGGGATATTCCCTGCCCTCGCTGGTTCCCACTTCTGTCTCCACTGGCAACTGCCATTGCCATGAGGTGAGCTGCCTTGTCTCCGGTCTCTCTTCGTATTTCCGCAAGAGATTGATATGGAAAATCTTCGACTTTCCCCGGATCCGGATTTGATAGTTGGTTCTGGATATCACCCTTTCCACGGGAAATGGTCCTTGCCAACCTATCTCCAGTTTGTTGTTTCCCGTTGGGAGTAGCAACAAGACTTTATCTCCCACCTCTAGAGATCTTTCTTTAGACCTACGGTTGTAGTAAGCCGCATGTCTTTTCCTGGCCTTTTTCAAGTTTTGATGTTGCCAGAGTCCATCCCTTGTGGAGTTTTTCTTTCAGTTCCTCCACGTATTGATATGATGAGATCACTTCTTCTGACGTCCCCTCTTCAGTCCAACTCCTCAACATGGCTTCCAACGGTCCTTTGATTGGACGACCAAACAGCAACGTAGCGGGTGGTAGTCCTGTTGAGCCATGAGGAACTTCCCGATAGGCAAAGAGTGCTGCTGGGATATATTCATCCCACCTATCAGGTTTTTCCTGCGCTAGTTTCCTGAGCATTGTCATCAACGTGCCGTTGAAACGCTCTACTTGTCCATTGGCTTGAGGGTGGTAAGGGACTGGTATGTATGTGGTTAGAGTGAAACACCCTAAATACCTCCTCCATGAGTTTTCCACAAAACTGAGATCCATTGTCCGTCAGAATTTGATCCGGAAAGCCTAATCTGGTAAAGGCCTCCATCAGTGCGTCCGCCACTCTTTTCGAGTCAATCGTGGTCAACGTATAGCCTCACCCCACATTGTACAGCAATCCACCATTGTAAGTATATACATGTTCCTCTTCCTAGTCCTGGGAAGTGGACCCACGATATCGATGGCTACCCTCTCGAAAGGAGAGTTCATGATGGGCATCTCCCCCAACATCACCGGTGCTGTCCAGTGTTTTGGTGCCACCCTCTGGCACTCAGGGCATGACTTCACATACCGACGCACATCATCTGTCATTCCCGGCCAATAGTAGTGGCAGGAAATCCGCTGCATGGTGGCGGCAATACCCATGTGTCCCACTAAAGGAGATGGTATGCCCCATATGAAGAATCTGGGGACCGGTGAGCTTTCGGGACGACCAACTGACCGTATAGGTTGTCTCCCCTTCCTGCTCTCCTGTAGAAGTATCCTATTCTTCATGTAGTACTGCCCCCGTCCTGGTGGATCAGCACTTTTCTGCAGCTTTTTGTAGCAAGGACGTAAAGTATCATCCTCACTCTGGGCAGTTCGTAGCTCCCCCGGCATTGGGTTAGTCACAATTGCGTCTGCCTCTTCCGTTTTCGTCTGAGAGCGAGTCTGCATTGCTCCCATATGGATTGGCTCCCTGGGCATTCCCAGAAAGACATACCGGCAACCTAGGATGACTGGAAAAATGGGATCGGTCAATACAGCGGCCTTGATGGTGCCGGTGACGTACCTTGACCGAATCTCCACATTAGCAATGGGCAACTTCATGGTTACAGCACTCTTCTGTGCAGGCTGTATGTCCAATGTTTCACCTGTGAATTGTTCTGGATGTACCAGATCCGCAGAAATCAACGGCCTCCCCGTCCAGTCCTGTGTCGTATAAAACACTCCAATTGACGACCGTTAACCTCTACCAATTCCACTACAGGTGGTTTTTCCTGGTCTGGAGTCTCTTCCTCGGCCTCGACCTGTTCGGTGGGCTCCACCTTAGGTTTCCCTGAGCACACGACGAATTGAGTGTCTCCTGACTTTCCCCTGCAGTCAATAGCATTGTGCGTGTTTGACTTGCATTGGTTGCACCATTTCCCTGTCCTAGATTTTATATTGTCGGACTTGAGTGAGCTCTCCTGGTGGCGAGCTTCCTTGTTGACCTTGGCATTTTCCGTGCCAAACCTCCTTGGAAGTCACTTGACATGCTGCAAAGTGAGGGTTCTTAGCCTTCGATTTGCAGTCCCCTCGTATTGTGAGAGGGTGACTTACAAATTGAACACCACTTCTCCGACCACGGTCGTTTAGGTGTAGAGCTTGAAGTGCTCTTGCTTCCCTCCTTCTCTTCTCTGAACTATCCTCTGATTTTTGCACATAAGGTTCCCACTTTTTGGTTCCTGAGTTTTTGGCTTTCTTCTTGTCATGTTTCTCTTGACTTTTGGTGTTGGTTGAAAGGTTTTCCCCTGCCTCCCCATGTACCTCGACGAACCGTTCTGCTAATTTAGTCACAAGGTCAATACGTTCCGCTCCTTGTTCTCCCAGGAACGTCCCTGAGAGGTTTAGACATTTGCTTCTTCAGCTGGTCGACCACCATGAGCTCTTCCAGACTCTCATAGTCATGTGCGAACCCAGCCAAATCCATCCACTTATGGAGATAAGATTTTAGACGCAAACTGTAGGCGGCAAACAACTCTCCGGGTTCTCGTTTCGCTGCTCGAAATTTTTTCCGGTAGGTATGTGACGTAACCTCGAATCGTTTCAGCAGAGCCGTCTTTAACTCATCATAATTGTTCTCATGTCCTGGTGGCAGGCGAGTATAAACCTCGTATCCGGTCCCGCGTAATCCCTGGGATAGCTTAAGATTCCATTTGTTACGCTCCAGACCCATAGCAACTGACATAGCCTCGAAGCGTTGAAGGTATTGGTCAATCTTCTCTTTGTCCTCCTCGTAGGCCGCTAAAGGAAACTTCATAGCCATGGTACCCATGTCCACCTACTGGTGTTGATCCTGGGATGGAGGAACCTCCAACTGCTCCCTCAGTTTCTCCCTTAGATTGACTCTTCAACTCGAGTTCCCTCATCCGGTACTCGTGCTCCCTTTTCTGTGCTTCCTGTTCAGCTTCTAATTTCCTAGCTGCTTGCTCAGCTTCAAATTTCCTAGCTGCTTGCTCAGCTTCCAATTTCCTAGCTGCTTGCTGAGCTTCCAATTTCTTAGCTGCTTGTTCCAACTCCATCCTTCTCAATTCCAGCTCGGCCCTTTCGATCATCCCTTTCTGCTTGACGATACTCTCTCTCCACTTCCTGTATGTAATCCGTTAGAGCAGACCCCGCCAAATCCCATTTCTTCCCCCCTTGCCTTTAATTCTGCTGTGCTAAGTTTAGGGGTGGCCATTATACAGAGAGATAAGCTAGCAGGTCTAGTACAATATAACTGCAAATTACTATACAGATATATGAACAAGTACTATAAATCTAGATATTACCACACACAGCACATTCACTCAGTGACAAGAGTAGAATTAGGACCACAGACCTATGCAGACGTGTGAAGTGTGAAACAGGTAAGATTTAATCTTAACCCCTATCCACATTCACTCTAGCTGAATTCTCCAAAATGATATCTCCCTCTTATAACTAAGGATCCCGTGTCAAAAGACCCCGTTGTCAGAAGATCCCACTGTCAAAGGTTCCTGCTTGCAGGAGATCTCGCTGTCCAAGGATTCCGTTTACGGGAGATCCCGCTGTCCAAGGATCCACGTTTACGATAGATCCCGCTGTCCAAAGATCACGTTTACGAGAGATCCCGCTGTCCAAAGATCACGTTTACGAGCCCCCAATAATGTCGTGTCCTCCTTTAAAAGTGTCGTCCCCTGGAGTGAGGAGATCCGACACCCACATTATAATAATTTTTCCCCCTTATTCAATATCCTGGAGAATCCACCAGCTTCCGTCCAACACACTCCATCAGCCTATGGACACCTTTTCCTATCACTCTCAACACTGTCGTACTATGCCCCCTTCTCATACTTCCCCAACGCAACATACTCAAACAAACTCTTGCTTCTAGAAATTAATAAAGAGTAATTTATTAAAATAAAAAGTGTAACGTATATGAGACGTGTATGTGAAGAAAATGTGTGACGTGTTTCTATAAAGTGTGTAGACTCTGACTCTCAGACAGCAACCCAGTCAGCTGATCACAAGCAAAGATAGACCACAGCACGTTACGTCAGAACAAGTACGTCTCACCCGTTGCCTGAACCATCTTGCCGGATACTGCTTTGCTCTGTAGACCTCTGGTAATCCAATTTCATGAACATCCGAAATAGACAACGTGGTATTAACCGTTAATCATGGACCGGTTGCACTCTACACAATGTCCGTTCCTAATGTTCCTAAACAAACTGCACAAGTCTTTTGTAGCGTGTACGCAGTTAGTTAGTTAGTTAGTTAGTTAGTCGACAGATCATCCTCGTTGCACATCGAACCATTCAGTCCATAAGTGCTAATTACTAATGTTAATTGTTACTGTACTACACTAGGTACTCTTAGCCGGTTCTCGGTTCGTTACTACTGTCTGATGCTGTGTGGTGCATCAGTATGCATCACTCTCTTTGATGAATCAATTTCCTTCTAGCGTAAGTTACGTTTCTGTATGCAACTTTATTGACTCTTGAACTGGTGTTCTTCAGAATGGGTTTTTTAATTCTTTCCCAAAACTTGTAGAGTTTCCTTGGATCTGGTAGGGAACCTAGGATAGAAACAACACATTGGTGATAGTACTAGTCACTGATCCCTTCGGCTGAGTGTAAGCCTATCACCTTGCTTAATGATCTTTAGCTAACTAGACTTAGTCACAGAGCAGATTAGCTACCCACCTAGAGCCGAATCAGGCTATGACAAAGAAAAAATCAGCAACCAGAATGCGGAACCCCGCCCACCAGGGACACCTACGGGAAGATCCCAATTATCCCTCATTGCTCAATTCTCAACTAGTAAAGCTTATCAACACTTCACTAATCTATTTTAGCTAACAGAGCCAAGTATCACTTCACTACTCTAGCTAGTTTCCACTAACAGTGCTAATCATCACACTATAGTTTAACAAGGCTACTGCCTAAAGTAATTATAACGAATATATTATAATAGGTTATACCTTAAATGGCACTACTGCAGTCCTATCAATCATATCTACATCTGCCATTATAGGCACGTGCAAAATTAAGTCACTAATTAACACACGGTAGATATTATTTCCACTAAGCACTGCAGTGCCCTGGCACTCCGACTAAAGCATTTTCAAGTCCCCCTAGTTGGTCCGAACTCGAGTTTATATGGCAAACTACCAAAGTTGTCCACGTGACGTTATCCTTTACTCCCCCACACAGGTGGCACAGTGGCAAATCATCCCTTGTCAAGAACTATTTTCCTGGCTTAAATCCTGTCAAAGTTGTCAGTAATTGCCTAGATTCTCAAAACAAGCCAGCTAGTTTCTGTAAACTCCCAACCAAGAGTTTCGATACCAAGCTGCCAATCATCTTGATGTTCCGGAAACCAAGAATTGACAGATGCACTGTTTTCCGTACTAGGTACTTCCGTTTTACATCTGCCCCTGTGATCTCACGGCTTCCATCTGCATTCAAATGTTGACAAACTTGTCACTCTTCTGTTCCGTGGTGACAATCCCAGCAGCCATTTTCGTCTGATGTCCGGCCGTATAGATGACAAACGGAACCATTCCATATCCTAAGCTGACAATATATGTGATTCTAACTGTTAATGAACTGCCAACTCGATGTATCCATTCCTTCTCACTCACCACCAAATGTTTATGGGCTGACACGATGTAACCTGTGCAGCTGTGTTTACTCTGTTAGTACGACTGTTGTGGCCCAGGAAATATACGCCACGCAAACGTCGGTATTATTATCTGGGTTAACTTAGGGCGCTCGTGACAACACCTGATAGTCTTACACCGCAAGATATGTATTTTGGGAATTTTCACTCTGTGATTTATGTTGAAGTTGATGGATGTGTTTTAATATTCATCATCATCATCATCATCATCATCATCATCATCATCATCATCATCATCATCATCATCATCATCATCATCATCTTCCACTTCTGCACTCAAGCGGCGTGGGGAGGATTAATTTGCGTTCCAGCGCCCGGCGGGCGGCACTGGATAGTGTCATTCCGTGTGATTGTACAATGTCTTTGATGTTGTCAATCCATTGTCTTCTTGGATGTCGTCTTGGTCTCATCGCAGATGATCTTTGATGTAAAGCCGGTGATGGTAGTTGATGGGTTGCATTCTAACGACATGGCCAAACCACTTGATCTTCTGCCCTTCAATAAATGTGGCACAAGGTGTTGATCCCACAGTCTGTCTGATAACAGCATTTCTTACTCGGTCTCGGATTGTTAGGTTGGCAGCTCTCCTCGGGCATCTCATCTCGCAGGTGTTGATTTTGCGAAGCTGTGATTTGGATGTTTTAGTATTACTTTATTATTGTATAATTGTATGTGCTTTGTTTAGATCTGTTTGTGTTGTTCCGTCCCTAATGAAAATTTATAGAATCGAAACATCGTTTGTTGTGGCCTAGAATACTTATTTTTATTTTATATATATATATATATATATATATATATATATATATATATATATATATATATATATATATATATATATATATATATATATATATATATATATATATATATATATATATATATAATTGTGTCTTTTTTGTGGGGGGGGTGGAGGGGGGGGGGGGATTTTCACTCTGTGATTTTTGTTCATCTTTATGGAGTCCGTTGTAAGGTATGTACACTGTGCTCGTAATTAGTATAGCTCATGTTTTCGCAGGCGTTACATATACCTAACTGTTTGTATTTCCTATACAGACAGACAGGTAGACATACATTTGTATGATTACGGAGTTCAACATATCACGGATGCACAACGTGCTTAAATAGCCTCGCATCGATCACACAAGGAGCATGTTACCACAGTGCATGAACTCCGTAGAAACATCAAGGACCAAATGTGTGTATACCATAATCACTCACGATACAAATAATCTCTATGGGTATATTTACTATTTCCATGTAAAAAGGAGAGTCTGACATATGAGACTACGACCTCAAGAATGTGAATGGAGGTGGAGGCAGTAACAGCGGCGTTCCGGTGGCTAGAGGAGACCACTGCAACACACGTTGCATTCATTACGGATTCAAAGAGTATGCTTAGTAAGGTGGAGAAAGGAATGTTTCACGTGGAATGGCTCTCGTCCCTTTAGAGGTCACAGATTGTGAGAATTGTGTAGATATTTTGCCCTGGCCATGCGGGTGTACGGGGGAATGAACAGGCTGATAGGCTAGCAGGGAATGCACCTCTTGGTGATATTTTGCCTATGGACAAGGGGGAGATGATGGAGCGCTTGTGGGACCAGGTGCAGAAGGCGGAGGAACAGATTGAGAACCCATATGTGGAAAGAATGAGATTGCCGGGGATCGGCAGGGGTTCTGGAAGAATCTCAAAACTGAGAGGGAATTCCCGGAGAACCTTTAATCAGATAGCGGTGGGAACGATTAGTAGTATGACTCTTCGCTGGCTGTTGAACGAGGGGACTGAGCACGCATAGGAATGTCCTGAGTGCAGTTATGTCGGTTCTTAACTCAGCTCAACTCAACTGTAGCCTGTGTAGAAGTCTTTTCTGCACACTATTTTTGAATTCCAAGTGCCGAGAAGCTTTTTACATACACAATGATGTAGGCATGGCTAGTAAATCAATCACAAATATAACGAAAATTCAAAAGTACAAACATTGTTTTAAATAAATGCTATTTACTAGAATGCACTATAAGTGAGTAAAGGATCTCGTTTACATGAGGAGTATTGGGTTTATGGTAATTAAAGTAAAGTAAAGTATAGAAATAGACCCCTTTACATATCTTGAGATTATTTACCTATACGTCTAGTTAACGTTACTGTTATGTCTTTTACAGACCGTTGCAGTCAGCCCCTACATTTATTCTCTGTTTATGATTTACTGTGCAATGAGAGTTCAGTAACACGGTCTAGCCGATCTCCAAGTCAGATATAAGTATATATATATATATTTCCCACTTTCCGTTGCCCCTAAATCGCTCATTATTTCCTTTAAAAATGTGAACACGAGCTAAATCTCCAACGTGTAAAACGTCTCCGGCAGCCTGTGTTTTGTCTGTCAAACGGGCAAAATATTTATATACTATCTGGTGCTATCTCTGGTATATACGAAGCTAGCATCACTCCCCACCCAACTATCCAGCTCCCAGAGAAAGGGGTCGGACTACTAACCAGTTACGCGGACAGACGAAAGTGAGTTTCAGGAATAACCAGCCCTCTTATCTCTCGCCTACAGATGGTTGGAGAAGCTGTTTATGTAACTCGTGTCACATACTTGAATGCCACTCCATAAAAGTGTCATAAATTCGGTAACAAGATGTGTTTTGTTTGGCAACCAGAACTTCATGTAAGGCTTATGTATATTTTGCTTGTGAAATTTATCTGCGGGTAGTGTATGAATGTTGGACTGCGCGATAAGAAGATGAAGTGGATGATAAGTAAGCTCGGTATAGTGGTTTATGGAATAGTGTCGAGTTATGATTTATGGTGTTGTGTAATCTTGTCTTGTTTATGTTTGTACAGTCTACAGTTTAATGTGTTCTATAATACATTTACGCCTTTATTTAATACGTTTCTTATTCAATGCTGAATTTAGTGGCAGTTTTTGATAATAATTGTTCTTGTTCTCCTTATTTCTCTTGTTCTTGTTCTTG
>JACEFZ010020068.1:0-77500 GCA_014155875.1 Cepaea nemoralis
TGGCAACCTCTTGTGGGTTTGCCACCATTATTACTGCATATGCACCGACACTCGATTCCTCTGATGATGTGAAGGATTCGTTCTATGAGGAGTTAGAGCTCCGTGACCAAGGCAGTTCCAAAATCTGACTACATTTATATGCTCGGTGATTTCAATGCTCGTGTGGGCAAGGACTCGAGTTCATGGCCAGTGTGCCTTGGAAAATACAACATCGGTCGCATGAATGAAAATGGGCAAAGGCTGCTGGAGCATTGCACCAGTAATGACCTATGTATTACAAACTCCTTTTTTAAAACAAAAGAGATGCATAAGGTCACATGGAAACATCCAAGATCCGGCCATTGGCACCAGCTGGACTTCATCATCACACGGAGACAACATCTGAACCATATATCATTGACTCGTAGTTACCACAGTGCTGACTGTGATACGGATCATTCTTTGGTTGTTGCAAGGGTTAGACTGAGACCAAAGAGAATCTACACAGCTAAACACAAACTAGCCTCAGGATTAATATTATTAACACTCATGATCCTGAAAAGTGCTTTCAGTTTCAACAGCAACTTGAAGACGCTTTCACTGATACACCAGAAATTGTACAGTAAATGAAAAGTGGGGTCAAATTAAGGAAACTCTTTATAAAACTGCCGTAGGGGTTTACGGCACTGTGGATCATAAGAGGCAGGACTGGTTTGCGGCCAACAGCGAGACTCTGCAGCCCTTGATTGATAAGAAGAAGAAAGCTCTCTTAAGAAACAAGGAAAGACCAACGCGTAACACTCTGAGTGAGCTTAGGCAAGCTAGGAAAGATGTGCAAAAGGCTGCCAGGCAGTGTGCAAATGATTATTGGATCAAGTTATGTGAGTCCATTCAAATCGCAAGTGATAAGGGAGACATAAGAAGCATGTATGAAGGAATAAAGAAAGCCTGCGGTCCAGTGATCAAAAGAAGTGCACCATTGAAAACCTTGACTGGAGAAATCATCACTGATAAGAAACAGCAGATGGACAGATGGGTAGAGCACTATTTGGAGCTTTACTCAAGTGAGACCAAACTAGCGGATGATGCCCTCAACGCCATAGAGGCTCTACCAACTCTTGACCACCTGGACACACTTCCCACCATAACAGAAGTTAAGTGTGCTATAAATGAACTTGCATCTGGCAAGGCTCCAGGTAAGGATGGGATTCCAATAGAGGTTATCAGGAGTGGGCAAGACACACTCACTATACAGATCCACCAGCTAATAGAGCTATGCTGGCGTGAAGGACAAGTCCCACAGGATTTCAAAGATTCAAGCATCATAACACTGTACAAGAACAAGGGCGATCGGAGCGACTGTAACAACTATAGGGGTATCTCACTTCTGTGTATTGTTGGAAAAGTATTTGCCAGAATTGTTCTGCGCAGACTTCAAGTCCTAGGAGATCAAGTCTACCCCGAATCACAGTGTGGCTTTCGACAGAACCGGTCTACCACTGATATGATATTCTCATTGCGACAAATGCAAGAAAAATGCCGTGAACAGAATCAACCACTGTTTATTGCCTTCATCGACCTCACAAAGGCATTTGATTTGGTCAGTCGTGAGGGTCTGTTCAAGGCACTAAAGAAGATTGGCTGCCCACCAACTCTTCTGTCCATTGTGGAATCGTTCCACACAGGCATGAAGGGTATAATCAAGTTTGATGGTGCAACTTCTGAAGAATTTGAAATCAAGAGTGGAGTTAAGCAAGGTTGTGTACTAGCTCCCACCCTCTTTGGAATATACTTTTCACTTCTACTGAAATATGCATTTCATGATCAGGATGGTGGTATATACATTCACTCACGCTCAGATGGCGGCCTCTACAATGCTCAGAGATTGAAGGCTAAGACCAAAATTAGGAGGGTACTGATCAGAGAGTTGCTTTTTGCAGATGATGCTGCAGTTACGACCCACTCTGAGGAAGAATTGCAATGTCTACTATCTGCATTCTCCAATGCTTGTTCTGAATTTGGTTTAACAATTAGCAAAAAGAAGACACAGATTATGTCACAAGGTGCACATGGGGTACCATCAATCTTTATTGACGACGCTGAACTAGAGATAGTAGACCATTTTACATATCTAGGATCAGTGGTAAATAGCAAATTATCCCTAGATCAGGAAATCAACATCCGGATTGGTAAGGCAGCAACAACAATGAACAGGTTAAGAAAAAGAGTCTGGGAGAACAGGAAGCTTACTGCCAAAACAAAAGTCCTTGTCTATCAAGCCTGTGTCCTTAGTACTCTTCTCTATGGCAGTGAAACCTGGACAACTTACTCACACCAAGAGAACAACTTAAACAGCTTTCATATGCGGTGTCTGCGAAGAATTCTTGGTATTAAGTGGCAAGACAAAATCACAAATACTGAAGTATTGGAAAGATCAGGTTGTGTGACAGTTTATTCCATGCTCAGTCTTCGTAGACTTAGATGGATAGGACATCTTAGGAGGATGGATGATGGTAGAATACCAAAGGATATCTTTTTTGGTGAATTACAGATGGGTAAGAGATCTCAGGGTCGGCCTCTACTACGATACAAAGATGTGTGTAAGCGGGACATGATTGATACAGGCATTGATAATGCACATTGGGAGCAAGTCGCCGCTGAACGTGTTGCATGGAGGGCAAATATCAGAAATGGAATAAAGTCAAAGGAGAAAATTATTGCAGAAAAGTCACACATCAAGCGTTTGAGACGTAAGATGGTGCATGATGGTGGAAATGACCACGTGTTCACATGCACCCACTGTGAACGGACATTTACAGCGCAAATTGGCCTTATCAGTCACACTCGCTACCGCCATAGTTAAAAGTTATTATGCCTTTTTAAAGCACAAACTATCGTCTGTCAAGACGGCAAGGTGCCAATGATATTGAAACCATTATATATATATATATATATTACTGTAACTATTGAAACCCATTATATATATATATATATTACTGTAACTATTGAAACCATTATATATATATATATAATATTACTGTAACTATTGAAACCATTATATATATATATATATATTACTGTAACTATGAAACCATTATATATATATATATTATATTACTGTAACTATTGAAACCATTATATATATATATATATTACTGTAACTATTGAAACCATTATATATATATATATATTACTGTAACTATTGAATACCATTATATATATATATATATTACTGTAACTATTGAAACCATTATATATATATATATTTACTGTAACTATTGAAAACCATTATATATATATATATATATTACTTTAACTATTGAAACCATTATATATATATATATATATTACTGTAACTATTGAAACCATTATATATATATATATATAATGGTTTCAATAGTTACAGTAATATATATATATATATAATGGTTTCAATAGTTACAGTAATATATATATATATATAATGGTTTCAATAGTTACAGTAATATATATATATATATAATGGTTTCAATAGTTACAGTAATATATATATATATATAATGGTTTCAATAGTTACAGTAATATATATATATATATAATGGTTTCAATAGTTACAGTAATATATATATATATATAATGGTTTCAATAGTTACAGTAATATATATATATATATATAATGGTTTCAATAGTTACAGTAATATATATATATATATATAATGGTTTCAATAGTTACAGTAATATATATATATATATATAATGGTTTCAATAGTTACAGTAATATATATATATATATATAATGGTTTCAATAGTTACAGTAATATATATATATATATATAATGTTTCAATATCATTGGCACCTTGCCGTCTTGACAGACGATAGTTTGTGCTTTAAAAAGGCATAATAACTTTTAACTATGGCGGTAGCGAGTGTGACTGATAAGGCCAATTTGCGCTGTAAATGTCCGTTCACAGTGGGTGCATGTGAACACGTGGTCATTTCCACCATCATGCACCATCTTACGTCTCAAACGCTTGATGTGTGACTTTTCTGCAATAATTTTCTCCTTTGACTTTATTCCATTTCTGATATTTGCCCTCCATGCAACACGTTCAGCGGCGACTTGCTCCCAATGTGCATTATCAATGCCTGTATCAATCATGTCCCGCTTACACACATCTTTGTATCGTAGTAGAGGCCGACCCTGAGATCTCTTACCCATCTGTAATTCACCAAAAAAGATATCCTTTGGTATTCTACCATCATCCATCCTCCTAAGATGTCCTATCCATCTAAGTCTACGAAGACTGAGCATGGAATAAACTGTCACACAACCTGATCTTTCCAATACTTCAGTATTTGTGATTTTGTCTTGCCACTTAATACCAAGAATTCTTCGCAGACACCGCATATGAAAGCTGTTTAAGTTGTTCTCTTGGTGTGAGTAAGTTGTCCAGGTTTCACTGCCATAGAGAAGAGTACTAAGGACACAGGCTTGATAGACAAGGACTTTTGTTTTGGCAGTAAGCTTCCTGTTCTCCCAGACTCTTTTTCTTAACCTGTTCATTGTTGTTGCTGCCTTACCAATCCGGATGTTGATTTCCTGATCTAGGGATAATTTGCTATTTACCACTGATCCTAGATATGTAAAATGGTCTACTATCTCTAGTTCAGCGTCGTCAATAAAGATTGATGGTACCCCATGTGCACCTTGTGACATAATCTGTGTCTTCTTTTTGCTAATTGTTAAACCAAATTCAGAACAAGCATTGGAGAATGCAGATAGTAGACATTGCAATTCTTCCTCAGAGTGGGTCGTAACTGCAGCATCATCTGCAAAAAGCAACTCTCTGATCAGTACCCTCCTAATTTTGGTCTTAGCCTTCAATCTCTGAGCATTGTAGAGGCCGCCATCTGAGCGTGAGTGAATGTATATACCACCATCCTGATCATGAAATGCATATTTCAGTAGAAGTGAAAAGTATATTCCAAAGAGGGTGGGAGCTAGTACACAACCTTGCTTAACTCCACTCTTGATTTCAAATTCTTCAGAAGTTGCACCATCAAACTTGATTATACCCTTCATGCCTGTGTGGAACGATTCCACAATGGACAGAAGAGTTGGTGGGCAGCCAATCTTCTTTAGTGCCTTGAACAGACCCTCACGACTGACCAAATCAAATGCCTTTGTGAGGTCGATGAAGGCAATAAACAGTGGTTGATTCTGTTCACGGCATTTTTCTTGCATTTGTCGCAATGAGAATATCATATCAGTGGTAGACCGGTTCTGTCGAAAGCCACACTGTGATTCGGGGTAGACTTGATCTCCTAGGACTTGAAGTCTGCGCAGAACAATTCTGGCAAATACTTTTCCAACAATACACAGAAGTGAGATACCCCTATAGTTGTTGCAGTCGCTCCGATCGCCCTTGTTCTTGTACAGTGTTATGATGCTTGAATCTTTGAAATCCTGTGGGACTTGTCCTTCACGCCAGCATAGCTCTATTAGCTGGTGGATCTGTATAGTGAGTGTGTCTTGCCCACTCCTGATAACCTCTATTGGAATCCCATCCTTACCTGGAGCCTTGCCAGATGCAAGTTCATTTATAGCACACTTAACTTCTGTTATGGTGGGAAGTGTGTCCAGGTGGTCAAGAGTTGGTAGAGCCTCTATGGCGTTGAGGGCATCATCCGCTAGTTTGGTCTCACTTGAGTAAAGCTCCAAATAGTGCTCTACCCATCTGTCCATCTGCTGTTTCTTATCAGTGATGATTTCTCCAGTCAAGGTTTTCAATGGTGCACTTCTTTTGATCACTGGACCGCAGGCTTTCTTTATTCCTTCATACATGCTTCTTATGTCTCCCTTATCACTTGCGATTTGAATGGACTCACATAACTTGATCCAATAATCATTTGCACACTGCCTGGCAGCCTTTTGCACATCCTTCCTAGCTTGCCTAAGCTCACTCAGAGTGTTACGCGTTGGTCTTTCCTTGTTTCTTAAGAGAGCTTTCTTCTTCTTATCAATCAAGGGCTGCAGAGTCTCGCTGTTGGCCGCAAACCAGTCCTGCCTCTTATGATCCACAGTGCCGTAAACCCCTACGGCAGTTTTATAAAGAGTTTCCTTAATTTGACCCCACTTTTCATTTACTGTACAATTTTCTGGTGTATCAGTGAAAGCGTCTTCAAGTTGCTGTTGAAACTGAAAGCACTTTTCAGGATCATGAGTGTTAATAATATTAATCCTGAGGCTAGGTTTGTGTTTAGCTGTGTAGATTCTCTTTGGTCTCAGTCTAACCCTTGCAACAACCAAAGAATGATCCGTATCACAGTCAGCACTGTGGTAACTACGAGTCAATGATATATGGTTCAGATGTTGTCTCCGTGTGATGATGAAGTCCAGCTGGTGCCAATGGCCGGATCTTGGATGTTTCCATGTGACCTTATGCATCTCTTTTGTTTTAAAAAAGGAGTTTGTAATACATAGGTCATTACTGGTGCAATGCTCCAGCAGCCTTTGCCCATTTTCATTCATGCGACCGATGTTGTATTTTCCAAGGCACACTGGCCATGAACTCGAGTCCTTGCCCACACGAGCATTGAAATCACCGAGCATATAAATGTAGTCAGATTTTGGAACTGCCTTGATCACGGAGTCTAACTCCTCATAGAACGAATCCTTCACATCATCAGAGGAATCGAGTGTCGGTGCATATGCAGTAATAATGGTGGCAAACCCACAAGAGGTTGCCAAGCGCAGGGATAATAGTCTTTCATTTCCTCCTGCTGGAATTTCAATCATTCCCAGTAGCGAATTCTTCACTGCAAAGCCCACACCGTGTTGCCTTTTTTCTGCCTGCCCTCTACCCTTCCAGAAAAAGGTGTAGTTGTTTTCCCTGAGTGACCCTTCCTCAGCGAGGCGAGTCTCCTGCAGGCCAGCAATATCAATGTTTAGACGATTGAGTTCGGCATCAATCACAGCCGTTTTTCTCACATCGTCAATATTGGTCAAGTCAGTGGAAAATCCTGGACACATGGTTCTCACGTTCCAGGTTGCAAGCCGTAGCTTGAGGTTTCTATATTTATATTTGTTTGTACCTGGTGCGTTGGTTTTACAGCCTGCGATTCAGATTTTGTCCTAGCCCCAAGCACCCATTGAAGCAGGCAGGCTGTGGCGGATCAGCACCCAATTGGCTGGGGGCTGCCCAGCTTGAGGCGGGCGGTAGCTGATCAGTGACACCTATAGGTGTCTCCCACCGTCAGAGGCAACGCGTGGCGCCCCATGTCTACGCCAACTGACAAGGACTTATAACCCGTAACAGTTGCCTCTCGCTTTGATTCCGAGACCAGTTAAGACCAGGGATGGAGTTATTGCCTCTCCATAGCACAAAGCCTGGGCTAAAATATAGAGATCATGTGTTGCCCATGCAGCATGATCCCTCTCTCGGCCTGCCTAGTTTACTCCAGAGGAAAGGCAACACCCCTACATCTGGAACAAGACAAGCTGCAGAAGCTGCCGGATCAGCAAAGCAATGCTCTAACTGTCCGCCTGTCGGAGCTTCGATCCTAGACCAGTCGCCAACCAAGGCTTAGGGCCTGGTCCGCCCTGCCATGACATTTTGCCTTTAGCTTGCATTTCCTCGCACCAGGGTAAGGCTTGTACCCTCCCAATTGCGCTCTTCCGCCCGAAGCCGTTGGCACAATGTGGGGTGTCGGGTTTGGTAAGCGCCGCCCAACGTTCAGCGCTAACAGAAACCAGGTAGTACCGTCTACTGTTATACGGTAGCTCAGTCATATCTGACTAAGATCTGACTTTTTTTATTGGTTTCAATAGTTACAGTAATATATATATATATATATAATGGTTTCAATAGTTACAGTAATATATATATATATAAGTGTATATATTACTCTGCATCTGTGGTATATAGTGGTATTACACTTGCAATTAACTAAGTTCAATCCCCAGAGATGGCAGGATCCTTTTATTCCTACCAATTCTTGAGAAAAGATTACAAACTACTATAGAACCCCAACTAAGTGAAACAACTTGGATTTAGGTAAAACAAAGGATGCACAGATGCCATTTTTGCTCTTAGACAACTTATAGAAAAATCAAATCGAATTCAGTTAAATACTCTACTTAACCTTTGTCGACCAAGAAAAGGCATTTGATAGAGCAGATAGAAACAAGCTGTGGGAAATCCTTGAACAAAATGGAGTGATGGAGTGAGTACACATCTAACAACAGTGAATGCATAGTGAGAGCAACTAGAGGACACCCTGAACCCTTCACCATAAGATCCGGAGTACGACAAGGTTGTGACCTAGTCCCCTCTGTTGTTCATAACATATTGTTGTTCATAACATATATAGACAACATATGTAAAGAAACCAGCCAAAGCAGAGACAGCAAGAATGCCACATGACGAGAGCACCGAAGAAGAAGCATCTGCAAATCTAACCATTAGAGAACTCCTGTTTGCGGACGACCAAGCACTAATAGCAAAATCAGAAGCTCAATTACAAGACCACATGAATAGTCTAAATGAAATGTGTAGGGAATATAACATGAAAATTAGCACAAGTAAAACAGAGGTAATGACTATAACTAAAGAAGAAGAAACAACAGCAGTTCACCTACATGAAAATCCCTTGGAACAAGTAAAGAGTTTCAATTACCTAGGAAGTATAATATCATCAAATGGCAAATCAGAAGACGAGATCGAAAATAGATACAATAAGGCAAACCAACTCATTGGACAAATGGCACCAATACTAAAGAACAAACATGTATCAATAACTACTAAGAAAGCACTTTAGAACACAATCTTCCTATCAACTCTATGCTACCAATGCCAAACCTGGACAATGACAGAAAAAGAGAAAAGAAAAATCACAACAGAAATGAGATTCCTGAGAAGAATACTCAATGTATCAAGAAGAGATAAGATCAGAAATGAAGAAATCAGGACTAAAGTGGGGGTTATACCTGCACTAGATTTTATTAGAAGGCAGCAAGTCAAATGGTTTGGCCATGCAAGTAGGTTACCAGTCAACAGTATACCACAACAAGCAATGATGTACAGACCAGATGGAAGCAGAGGAAGAAGCCGACCACGTAAACGATGGACACAGGGAATAACAGAGTCCATGGGAATATCGATATATGAAGCCCATAAGTGGGCACTCTCCCGCTGTTTATACTCCACCTCGACACCGCAAGGTACAAGAGGAACATGATGAGATGAGATGAGACTCTGGGTTGATCCAGCTTCACAAACTGGGTGCTGGATAATGTTCAGAATGTTCTAGGAGTTGTCTCTGAAGGACAGGCACAGAGTAAGGTACTGTGGCCACCCCATCTCTTTTTGCTGCAGCCAAACATGTGTGAAGGCCTAACACTTTGCACCCCAGTGTCAGTACCTTGTGTGGTAGAACCTGTTACCATTATTATATAGTTCTCAAGCCATATATCTATCTTTTAAAATGTCACGTGTCGTTAAACATTGATTGCTGCTCTCGACACATACTTTTGTCAGAAAAACAAAGTAAACTGGTCATGTAGGGAATATCTGACCTGTGTATGATGATTTGCTTCATGTTGAACGGGGTATGCAATTATTTTGTGAACAATTTACTGGATGTATTGTTTTGCTTGTGGTTTTTTTTCTATTAGTGTTTTGTTATTAAAGTATACTATTATAGAATGTTGAATAAATCATTGTTGGTATGAATAAATTGAGCAAAGAAATTTAAAGGATTGGGGAAACTGCTGAGGTAATCAAAATGACAGAGATTGACATTCATTGATATTGATTGTCACTTATAGTTGAGAAAGGGAAGGGCATAGATATCAGAGTACACACTGGTCAACAGAACATGTAAAGTCCATCTGGATTCTGACCCATGACCTTGCCGAAGGAATATGATTACTTTGACACAGTGCACAGAAAAGAATGGCGTCACAGTGTCTAGCTGTAATAACACAGTGCTGACTTGCAGTAGTGTTAGATTCCGTCTCTAGTTGAAGAGAGTGGAGTTTATCCAAGTGCACAGCTCTCAAGTCATCCCAGCCATGTAATGTGGGTATTGGAGATTTACTTGGGAAGGAATTGAAACCAAACAATGCATAGAAATAAGCCTCATAACAGACAACCAGTTTATAAGTTGAGTTGAGTCAAGAGCTGACAGCACAACAAATGTGACATTCCCACACATACTCCATCCCCGTCTTCAACAACCAGTGAATTAATAAGAATAATAAATAAAGAGGACTTGTGTTGATATGGGCCAACCAACAAGACAGTGGACACAAGAGAGTAAAGACATAGTGGGCATGGCTATATCTGGGAGAGAGATGTACAGACATGTACCTAGTCCTTGCCTTAATGACAGCATTAGACATGGAAGAAATAAAGTATGATTTGCAAACTTTAAACACAACATATATCACTTAACACACATGTGTCAAACTCAAGGCCTGCGGGTCACATCCAGCCGTACAATCATATCAAGCCCGAGATGTCTCAATCGACGTACAAATATATGCAGCCCAAGAGAGAATTTAAGACAAAAATACTTTTTTATGGTCACGATATAAAGTGCAAATCAAATTCCCTAATTAGCAGCCTTCTGAATGATAGGCTACCTGAGAGCATTCTCGCTTTGATCAGAATAAGTGAAAATAAAAGTTGTGTAGTGAGTTAGTGTTTGTCGTTATAGTTACCTAGCAACGTTCAGATGCTTGTTTTGGATTGGCGCATAATGATGCAGTGAAGGCATTTCAAATGAAGCTGCGCTTATGGTAGACACAAATGCACCAATGCAACCTGTCTTCACTTTTCTTGTTGACAGGCAATGTTAAATGAAATCAACGCTATGGTGTTTCCCAATGCAGACTTTGCTGAAAAACTTAGCTTACTTCGTGCCAAGTTCGCATGACGCTTTAGTGACTTTGAAGCATAGAAAAGTAATTTTGAGCTGTTACGTAATCCATTTGCCATAGATGTGGAAACTGCACCTGTAAATTTGCAGATGGAGTTAATAGAGCTGCAGTGTAATGGGACACTAAAGGCAAAGTACGACACTGTGGGGCCTGCACAGTTCACTCGTTTCATTCCTGAAGAGATGCCCCGGCTTCGTCTACATGCGGCTTGAACCTTGAGCATGTTTGGTAGCACATATCTATGTGAGCAGCTGTTTTCTGTGATGAAGATTAACAAAACATCACACAGGAGTCGTCTCCCTGATGAACACTTGCAGTCCATCATGAGAATCTCAATGACACAAAACATTACTCCCAACATAAACAAACTTGTGGCCAAGAAAAGATGCCAAACATTGACATAAGAGTGAAAATGTGTATACCGATGATGTTTTATTATTAACAGTTTTTTCTGCTTTAATTTATGTTAATGTTTAAAAAAGGTTTAATTTTCGGCTTATTGACTGTTCATCCTGTCTGGCCCGCAACATTACGTGTGATTTGAGTTTTGGCCCACCGAGCGATTGAGTTTGACACCCCTGACTTAACATGCACCTGAAAAGAATTAAAACACTGTACACTTTAAAACTGGAGCCACAGTAGCGCAGTAGAGTGTTTGGTTGAAGGACGCTAGCTGATGCCATGTTTGGTTATCTTTGTTACTGTACATAAAGGGGTCTCTCTACCCAAGTGGTTAAACCACCAGCCTCATGCTCCGAAAGTCGTGGGGTCATTTCCAAACTTCGACATTTGGTTCACGAGTGCAATTTTCTCAGTGACATCTGTGTGTCGTCGCTAGAGCTCTGTGTGACACTTTCACCAGGCTGCTCTGTGGAAAGACCTAGCCATATGGGATAAATCTGGTGCAGTGAAATCGATCCTGTCACCTGTGATCTGACCTTTTCTGTAGATATTGGCAGACCTGAGGTAGATATCAGGCCATCATGGGACTGTTGCCACTCTCAGAGAGCTAACAACCAGTCTGCAGCTTATGATGTACATGCTACTTAGTCTGTTGTATCCTTTCATAATCAAAACATTGCCTGAGCTTCCATTAAGAGCTGATGTAGGCATCATGTTTCTTGTGGTCAGGGTAGCCTTATATCATGATGGAAGCTGTTATAGAGGTCTATGGTGTTTCATGAGTCTTGCTTAAATCAAATTGTTTTGTTGTAGAGATCCACACAACTTTGCAAGCTTGCCTGTTTCCTCATTGCCCAGAATGTGTAGTGGGCTGGTATCCATTGAATTAGGATTTATGGATACTTTTGATCAAGTTTTCAAGTGAGAGAATCATATCATATAGTCCTTTTGCTCAAAAATGTTACAGGGACATGATTAAACTGCACCTGAAATTGTGAAATGTATTTGTACTGCGTCATCACTTTTTAAATCTAGTAGTTAATGAGTTAATGTATCGGCTCAAAATGTTTGCTATACTGTGACCAGAAATGGCCATTTGCTTTGTATTGTCTATTGACACTTGTGAATAAAATGTTTTGTTTTGTATCAATAATGATTACATTTTCAGATATAATTTTACTAGTCCTTCATAAATGTCATAATTTAATGTTTATGATACTAATGTGAATTACTATTTAACACTGCTTATTTAAGCTGTTTGTCAAGCACATTTGATAAATTGTCATTCCATTAGTTGTACATAGTGTGTGCATGGCTTCTTTGATGCTGCCGGTAAGTTTGACTGCATGTCTTTCGTGTGATTCACTAAGATAACAGTGAATTTGCATAACCACTTTTCCACGTACTGTGCTTGTCAGAAGCCACTAATAAGAGGCAACTGTTACTGTAAAATAGAAGGCTATGTTTAAATAGTTGCAAATGTCTGGTTAGCAGAGTGAGTTGGATTGGGAGATGTGACTGCCGTGGTTATATATCTGCTAGAGCATGGCTCAGAAAGAGAGTATTGAAATGCTATGTTGAATCTGTTCTGCTGTAGGGCAGCAAATCATGGAGCGTGAATGAACAAATGAGAAGCTTGGAGGCAAAGTAGACGTGGTTTCTGAGACATATGTTGCAAATAGTTTGGACAGCTGGTGTAACCAACAACGAATGCCTGGAAAATGCTGATGAAAGATGAACATTACATATCAATATAAGAAGGAGACATTGTACTTTGGTTATGAGAAGAGAGACATTGGAAAACATGGTGATGGCAGGAAAGGTCAGCAAGAGAAATAATGCTGGACAGACTGAGACGGTGGTGTGGAGGAATATCGTTAACAGAATTGATCCAGAGCTCCAAGGACCGAGATATGTGGAGATGCAAGAACATCTACACTAGTTGGCTAGGCATATGTGGAGATGCAAGAACTTCTGTGCTAGTTGGCTAGGCATATGTGGAGATGCAAGAACTTCTATGCCACTAGGCTAGGCATATGTGGAGATGTAAGAACATCTATGCTAGTTGGCTAGGCATATGTGGAGATGTAAGAACTTCTATGCCACTAGGCTAGGCATATGTGGAGATGTAAGAACATCTATGCTAGTTGGCTAGGCATATGTGGAGATGTAAGAACATCTATGCTAGTTGGCTAGGCATATGTGGAGATGCAAGAACTTCTATGCCACTAGGCTAGGCATATGTGGAGATGCAAGAACTTCTATGCCACTAGGCTAGGCATATGTGGAGATGCAAGAACTTCTATGCCACTAGGCTAGGCACATGTGGAGATGCAAGAACTTCTATGCTAGTTGGCTAGGCATATGTGGAGATGCAAGAACTTCTATGCCACTAGGCTAGGCATATGTGGAGATGCAAGAACTTCTATGCCACTAGGCTAGGCATATGTGGAGATGCAAGAACTTCTATGCTAGTTGGCTAGGCATATGTGGAGATGTAAGAACATCTATGCTAGTTGGCTAGGCATATGTGGAGATGTAAGAACTTCTATGCTAGTTGGCTAGGCATATGTGGAGATGCAAGAACTTCTATGCTAGTTGGCTAGGCATATGTGGAGATGCAAGAACTTCTATGCTAGTTGGCTAGACATATGTGGAGATGCAAGAACTTCTATGCTAGTTGGCTAGGCATATGTGGAGATGCAAGAACTTCTGTGCTAGTTGGCTAGGCATATGATGGGAATGAGAGTTTGGCAGTTACTTTTACGTGGTGTAGTAAGCTACATTGGTGACATGTGTTAAGTTTTCCAGATGGTGGAAATATTCACGGATATATAAGATTTCTTATGAGATGGGAATATTCATAGATGTGTGGGAAGATTTTACATGTGGTGGGAATATTCACAGAGATGTATGAGATTTCACATATGGTGGGAATATTAACAGTTGCGTATGAGAAGGTTTTATATGTGGTGGTTTCAATATTCACAGTGATGGTTTCAATATTCACAGTAATGTATGAGAAGATTTCACGTTTGAATATTCATGAATATGTGTGAGAAAGATTCACATGTGGTCGTAATATTCACAGATAATCCAGAATTGAATTTGTATGTACATATTTTGTGTGTGAACATAATAACTATGTTTGCAGAATTGGTGCGTCTTGATAATATTAATAGATGCTTGTGTTGTTTTTAATGATTGAAGCACTGCTTAGAATTTGTGTTTTTCTTTAAAGTATTCTTGTGAACAATAGGCAAATGGTGCCTTTTGGGGTTTTTGAACCCATGTAGTTTGTGGATGGATGTGGAGTTATGTGACTTGCATGTCTGAGTCTCAGTTTTAATTTATTTGTTGTTCAGTCTATGTTAGTTCTTTTTAATGTATGTTTCTGTCACTTGAGAACAATAGGCAAATGGTGCCTTTTGGGGTTTTTGAACCCATGTAGTTTGTGAAGAACATGGAGTTATGTGACTTGCGTGTCTGAGTCTCAGTTTTAATTTATTTGTTGTTCAGTCTATGTTAGTTCTTTTTAATGTATGTTTCTGTCACTTGAGAGCAGCCGTATGTAAGCTGTGCAGTGTTTTCAATCCAGGGTTTCGCCGGAATTTTTTCCCTAGACGTGATTTAATTGTGGGATCTAGATATTGCCAAGTTTTAGCATGTTTTATAAAATGAAAACATTCACATCTGTGATGTGTATTAAATGTCATTTGTATATGTCTTGTGACAAACATCTGTGATGTGTGTTAAATATCATCTAGATCTGATGTCTTGTGACATGACATCTGTGATGTGTGTTAAATTCCACCCACATTTGATGTCTTGTAACCATACATGTGTGATATGTGTTAGACGCCACATCTAACATTTCCTAATGTGGTATTTGTAATGAATCTTTAAATGTCTCTATCTGACGCTTTGTAATGTAGAAAGTATAATGTATGTAAAAAAACCACACAAATCTGATGTTTTGTAACATGGCATTTATGATGTATGTCACACATAAAACAAGATGTTTTGCAGCAATAAATCTGTGGATGTCAGCATTTTAAAAACAGTGATGTATGATTTGTGTGCCTGTGTTTCCACATTATAATTTGAATACAGCTATGCTCCATGTCCACTTTTCAGCACACATCTTATAGTTTATGTCATGTAGCAGTAATCATGTCTGTCCACAGACTTCCATCTCATGTATTGCCAGTCATGTTTATCCCCAGACTTCCATCTCATGTACTGCCAGTCATCATGTCTGTCCACAGACTTCCATCTCATGTACTGCCAGTCATCATGTCTGTCCACAGACTTCCATCTCATGTACTGCCAGTCATCATGTCTATCCCCAAACTTCCATCTCATGTACTGCCAGTCATCATGTCTGTCCAGACTTCCATCTCATGTACTGCCAGTCATCATGTCTGTCCACAGATTTCCATCTCATGTACTACCAGGAATCATGTCTGTCCAGACTTCCATCTCATGTACTACCAGGAATCATGTCTGTCCACAGACTTCCATCTCATGTACTACCAGGAATCATGTCTGTCCACAGACTTCCATCTCGTGTACTACCAGGAATCATATGTCTGTCCACAGACTTCCATCTCATGTACTACCAGTCATCATGTCTGTCTACAGACTTCCATCTCATGTACTGCCAGTAATCATGTCTATCCCCAGACTTCCATCTCATGTACTACCAGTCATCATGTCTGTCTACAGACTTCCATCTCATGTACTACCAGTAATCATGTCTATCCCCAAACTTCCATCTCATGTACTACCAGTCATCATGTCTGTCCACAGACTTCCATCTCATGTACTGCCAGTAATCATGTCTGTCCACAGACTTCCATCTCATGTACTACCAGGAATCATGTCTGTCCACAGACTTCCATCTCATGTACTACCAGTAATCATGTCTATCCCCAGACTTCCATCTCATGTGCTGCCAGTAATCATGTCTGTCCCCAGATTTCCATCTCATGTACTGCCAGTAATCATGTCTATCCCCAGACTTCCATCTCATGTACTGCCAGTCATGTCTGTCCACAGACTTACATCTCATGTACTGCCAGTAATCATGTCTGTCCACAGGCTTCCATCTCATGTACTGCCAGTAATCATGTCTGTCCACAGACTTCCATCTCATGTACTGCTAGGAATCATGTCTATCCCCAGACTTCCATCTCATGTACTGCCAGTCATGTCTATCCCCAGACTTCCATCTCATGTACTGCCAGTCATGTCTATCCCCAGACTTCCATCTCATGTACTGCCAGTAATCATGTCTGTCCACAGACTTCCATCTCATGTACTGCCAGTAATCATGTCTGTCCACAGACTTCCATCTCATGTACTGCCAGTCATGTCTGTCCACAGACTTACATCTCATGTACTGCCAGTCATGTCTGTCCACAGGCTTACATCTCATGTACTGCCAGTAATCATGTCTGTCCACAGACTTCCATCTCATGTACTGCTAGGAATCATGTCTATCCCCAGACTTCCATCTCATGTACTGCCAGTCATGTCTATCCCCAGACTTCCATCTCATGTACTGCCAGTCATGTCTATCCCCAGACTTCCATCTCATGTACTGCCAGTAATCATGTCTATCCACAGACTTCCATCTCATGTACTACCAGTCATCATGTCTGTCCAGACTTCCATCTCATGTACTGCCAGTAATCATGTCTGTCCACAGACTTCCATCTCATGTACTACCAGTAATCATGTCTGTCCACAGACTTCCATCTCATGTACTGCCAGTCATCATGTCTGTCCACAGACTTCCATCTCATGTACTGCCAGTCATCATGTCTGTCCACAGACTTCCATCTCATGTACTACCAGGAATCATGTCTTATCCCCAGACTTCCATCTCATGTACTACCAGTAATCATGTCTGTCCACAGACTTCCATCTCATGTACTGCCAGTCATCATGTCTGTCCACAGACTTCCATCTCATGTACTACCAGTCATCATGTCTGTCCACAGACTTCCATCTCATGTACTACCAGTAATCATGTCTGTCCACAGACTTCCATCTCATGTACTGCCAGTCATCATGTCTGTCCACAGACTTCCATCTCATGTACTGCCAATCATCATGTCTGTCCACAGACTTCCATCTCATGTACTACCAGTCATCATGTCTGTCCAGACTTCCATCTCATGTACTGCCAGTAATCATGTCTGTCCACAGACTTCCATCTCATGTACTACCAGTAATCATGTCTGTCCACAGACTTCCATCTCATGTACTACCAGTAATCATGTCTGTCCACAGACTTCCATCTCATGTACTGCCAGTCATCATGTCTGTCCACAGACTTCCATCTCATGTACTGCCAGTCATGTCTATCCCCAGACTTCCATCTCATGTACTACCAGTAATCATGTCTGTCCACAGACTTCCATCTCATGTACTGCCAGTAATCATGTCTGTCCACAGACTTCCATCTCATGTACTGCCAGTCATCATGTCTGTCCACAGACTTCCATCTCATGTACTACCAGTCATCATGTCTGTCCACAGACTTCCATCTCATGTACTACCAGTATCATGTCTGTCCCAGACTTCCATCTCATGTACTGCCAGTAATCATGTCTGTCCACAGACTTACATCTCATGTACTACCAGTAATCATGTCTGTCCACAGACTTTCCATCTCATGTACTGCCAGTAATCATGTCTATCCCCAGACTTCCATCTCATGTACTGCCAGTCATCATGTCTGTCCCCAGACTTCCATCTCATGTACTGCCAGTAATCATGTCTGTCCACAGACTTCCATCTCATGTACTGCCAGTCATCATGTCTGTCCACAGACTTCCATCTCATGTACTGCCAGTCATCATGTCTGTCCACAGACTTCCATCTCATGTACTAGCAGATCATCATGTCTGTCCCAGACTTCCATCTCATGTACTGCCAGTCATCATGTCTATCCCCAAACTTCCATCTCATGTACTGCCAGTCATCATGTCTGTCCAGACTTCCATCTCATGTACTGCCAGTCATCATGTCTGTCCCACAGAATTTCCATCTCATGGACTACCAGGAATCATGTCTGTCCAGACTTCCATCTCATGTACTGCCAGTCATCAATGTCTATCCCAGAACTTCCATCTCATGTACTACCAGTACATCATGTCTGTCCAGACTTCCATCTCATGTACTGCCAGTATCATGTCTGATCCCACAGACTTCCATCTCATGTACTACCATCATGTCTGTCTACAGACTTCCAATCTCATGTACTTCCAGTATCTGTCTGTCCAGACTTCCCATCCTTCATGTACTACCAGTAATCATCATGTCTGTCCCAGACTTCCATCTCATGTACTGCCAGTAATCATGTCTGTCCACAGACTTCCATCTCATGTACTGCCAGTAATCATGTCTGTCCACAGACTTCCATCTCATGTACTGCCAGTAATCATGTCTATCCCCAGACTTCCATCTCATGTACTGCCAGTCATCATGTCTGTCCACAGACTTCCATCTCATGTACTGCCAGATCATGTCTATCCCCAGACTTCCATCTCATGTACTGCCAGTAATCATGTCTGTCCACAGACTTCCATCTCATGTACTGCCAGTAATCATGTCTGTCCACAGACTTCCATCTCATGTACTAGCCAGTCATCATGTCTGTCCACAGACTTCCATCTCATGTACTGCCAGTAATCATGTCTGTCCACAGACTTCCATCTCATGTACTGCCAGTAATCATGTCTGTCCACAGACTTCCATCTCATGTACTGCAGTATCATGTCTGTCCCAGACTTCCATCTCATGTACTGCCAGTCATCATGTCTGTCCACAGACTTTCCATCTCATGTACTGCCAGAATCATGTCTGTCCCAGACTTCCATCTCATGTACTACCAGGAATCATGTCTGTCCACAGACTTCCATCTCATGTACTACCAGGATCATGTCTGTCCACAGACTTCCATCTCGTGTACTACCAGGAATCATATGTCTGTCCACAGACTTCCATCTCATGTACTACCAGTCATCATGTCTGTCTACAGACTTCCATCTCATGTACTGCCAGTAACATGTCTATCCCCAGACTTCCATCTCATGTACTACCAGTCATCATGTCTGTCTACAGACTTCCATCTCATGTACTACCAGTAATCATGTCTATCCCCAAAACTTCCATCTCATGTACTACCAGTCATCATGTCTGTCCACAGACTTCCATCTCATGTACTGACCAGTAATCATGTCTGTCCACAGACTTCCATCTCATGTACTACCAGGAATCATGTCTGTCCACAGACTTCCATCTCATGTACTACCAGTAATCATGTCTATCCCCAGACTTCCATCTCATGTGCTGACAGTAATCATGTCTGTCCCCAGACTTTCCATCTCATGTACTGCCAGTAATATCATGTCTATCCCCAGACTTCCATCTCATGTACTTCCCAGTTCATGTCTGTCCACAGACCTACATCTCATGTACTGACCAGTAATCATGTCTGTCCACAGGCTTCCATCTCATGTACTGCCAGTAATCATGTCTGTCCACAGACTTCCATCTCATGTACTGCTAGGAATCATGTCTTTCCCAGACTTCCATCTCATGTACTGCCAGTCATGGTCTATCCCCAGACTTCCATCTCATGTATTGCCAGTCATGTCTATCCAGACTTCCATCTCATGTACTGCCAGGTAATCATGTCTGTCCACAGACTTCCAATCTCATGTACTGCCCAGTAATCCATGTCTGTCCACAGACCTTCCATCTCATGTACTGCCAGTCATGTCTGTCCACAGACTTACATCTCATGTACTGCCAGTCATGTCTGTCCACAGGCTTACATCTCATGTACTGCCAGTAATCATGTCTGTCCACAGACTTCCATCTCATGTAACTGCTAGGAATCATGTCTATCCACAGACTTCCATCTCATGTACTGCCAGTATCATGTCTATCCCCCAGACTTCCATCTCATGTAAACTGCCCAGTCATGTCTATCCACAGACTTCTCTCATTACTCCAGCATCATGTCTATCCCACAGACTTCCATCTCATGTACTACCAGTAATCATGTCTGTCCACAGACTTCCATCTCATGTACTGCCAGTCATCATGTCTGTCCAGACTTCCATCTCATGTACTACCAGTAATCATGTCTGTCCACAGACTTCCATCTCATGTACTACCAGTCATCATGTCTGTCCAGACTTCCATCTCATGTACTACCAGTAATCATGTCTGTCCACAGACTTCCATCTCATGTACTGCCAGTCATCATGTCTGTCCACAGACTTCCATCTCATGTACTGCCAGTCATCATGTCTGTCCAGACTTCCATCTCATGTACTGCCAGTCATCATGTCTGTCCACAGACTTCCATCTCATGTACTACCAGTAATCATGTCTGTCCAGACTTCCATCTCATGTACTGCCAGTAATCATGTCTGTCCACAGACTTCCATCTCATGTACTGCCAGTAATCATGTCTGTCCACAGACTTCCATCTCATGTACTACCAGGCATCATGTCTGTCCACAGACTTCCATCTCATGTACTTCCAGTCATCATGTCTGTCCACAGACTTCCATCTCATGTACTACCAGGAATCATGTCTATCCCCAGACTTCCATCTCATGTACTTCCAGTAATCATGTCTGTCCACAGACTTCCATCTCATGTACTACCAGTCATCATGTCTGTCCACAGACTTCCATCTCATGTACTACCAGTAATCATGTCTGTCCACAGACTTCCATCTCATGTACTACCAGTCATTTCTGATATTGATGTTACTCCATGATGTCACTGTTCAGCATCTTCTCACTGCGCCTGTCCTCCCCTCCAACTTGCCTCTTGTCACAACACATCCCAGCTTTCCTGTTTCATGACATACCCAAAGAATGTGGACTGTCCTCTTCAAGATATCTTCATTACTCTGATCTGTCCATGGTGTTCTCGTCATTCTTCTGTAAAACCACACCTCCAAAGCTTCCACATAATTCCCCACTTGTCTGCTAATTGTTCATAATTTTCTTTTTATATATCACGATTGGCTTGATGTAACTCTTAAGTACGTCTTTTCGTCATTGGAAATAAGGCTTTATAATGGAATTATAGTTTTATTTTGTGTATTTCATACAAGGAAACTTTTGCTTCATGACCCAGGTTGTTTAGCAGTTGATTGGATGATATATTGCAGTTTATGGCATGTGTATATATGAGACCACAGTTTATGGCATCCATATATATATATGAGACCACATATATCATCCAACCAACTACTACACAACCTGGGTCATGAAGCAAAAGTTTCCTCATATGAAATACACAAAATAAATCTATAATCCCATTTTAAATATGGTCTCATATATGGCTGCCATAAACTGTGGTCTCGTGTATACAGATGCCACAAACTGTGAGACCTCAGTTTATGACATCTGTGTTTATGACATCTGTATACATGAGACCACAGTATGGCATCAATATATGAGACCACGGTTTATGGCATGTGTATATATGAGACCACAGTTTATGGCATGTGTATATATGAGACCATGGTTTATGGCATCCATATACGAGACCATGGTTTATGGCATGTGTATATATGAGACCACAGTTTATGGCATCTGTATATATGATACCACATTTTATGGCATCCATATATATGAGACCACAGTTTCTTGCATCTCCACTGGCATTGTTTTAAAGTCATGACACTGTGGATGCATGCACATGCATAACATGTTATCAGAATAAAGAGGACATCTTGACATAGTGAGAAAGTTAGAAGAAGAATCATGAATGATTGTACTGAATGTTAAAACAAGTAAACAAAATAACCTCATTATGTTGTACGTTTTTATTGATGACTGTTTCTGACACACAAATCCAACAACTGATAACCATTCGCTGAACAAACACAAGACCAGCAGAAGTATAGATTCACCACTAGGTAGCCAAATGCATTCAAACAACATACAGACATTCTCACCCCTTTGTTCCCTCACCCACACACACTTCATAGAGCTGTACAAAGTTCACAAGAGACACTATTGTAAAAAGACAGGGGGCTTGCTTAATCCGCGAGCTACATTGTGACAAAACCCCACCCACAAACTTCAACAGTGTAATGAACTTGAACAAAAATTGTCCAGACAAGACAGACAGCTCAAAACTGAAAGACAAAACCAAACAGTGCACAGTGCTAGCCTTGGCAGAAGATATCATGGCCATGTGCCTATATATTTGTGCTTGGGTTGTCAAAGATCATGTTTCAGACCTATATATTGGTGCTTGGATTGTCAAAGATCATGTTTCAGACAAGTATTTGTGAATGATTATTTCACTTGATAAGTTAGAGCCACGTGCTGAGGCTGCCAAAGATCATATTTCAAATATCTGCATTTCTGAAGTATTCCACTTGATGTGAACTGATTTTACTAATACAGCCTGCAAAGCAGTCTTAAACATTTTTGCCTGACAAACTTTAACACTCACATTACTAAGGGCCTGTTCTTGGCTCAAGACACATATAGAATGGTGGTCAGTCTCTTAAGCAGGCTTTAAAGAGCACATGATTGTTTTGTCTCCATGAAGTCAAGTCTTTTGCTGGTTCACTCATTGCTCTACCAATATAAATTCACTTCAGTGGCTCCTTTTATTGTTCCAAGCACATACATTTGTGTACTAGCTAAACCTCAATATCATACACTCATTGACCTGAGTCATCAAATCACCCTCCCTGCACATCAAACCATTCAGTGAAGTGTTCAGAGTGCTGAGAACACCAACTCTGTGTGGGTTGACTATTCTTCTTTAGTTCCCTACATAGTCTTCTGGCCTGGCTTCACACCTGTGATGTTCTTAGTCTGGTGAAGGTGGCCTAGACAGTCATACAAACATTTGGTAGCTTGGTCAGTATATAACAAAAATCACTCTCTTAAAGTACCCTCCAAGGTAGATACTGCTGTCTCCATGGCATAGGAGTTACGGATGCGATTCACAATCCTGTATACCCGGGTTCAAAACATAGCAGTGCTAGTTTTTTTTTGTGTGTAGAAAAGATATAGGTGCTGGTCGTTCAGAAAGCAATGGCAAACTACTGAACGTAAAACTTGCCCAGGAATCACAAGCAGCCAAAATGCTGGGGTTGACTGCTACGTCCTGTGAAGGACATGCAACTACATTTTTTGTGTGTGTAGAGGTGTGAAGTGCAGACCTTCACATAATTAGGTGAGGTGGCCAGTTGCTTTATTAACACCTTTTCTTAGCAAACAATTCCCTGAAAATTCACCAGCACACATTTTCGAGAGTAATCCACCCACCCACACATACACATACACACAATCAATCACTGATAGGGGTTGAACCCAATTCAATTTTTTAGTATGCATTCTAAAGCACAGCCATAGTTGTGTAGTGGCTAGCACACTTGTATTTGGACCTGATGTTCATTCATGTGTTCGAACCCCTATTGAGACAGGGACTTCTGAAACACTAACTTGGGCCCTCAGACTGCCCCAGTTTAACATGGGCACCAGTGTTCTGGAAGGTACATCACCTATCACATGTCAGTTGGTCTATACAATGATAGGTCTAGTACCATTTACCCAATAGTCTCCAGGCATGGAACAGGGACCTTTACTGACTAAATAGGCATAGGTTAGATACAGGTGGAGGGCTTATACAGTGACAGAACTTTGTATATGGCATTATGACGTGAGGTGACTGTGCCGCTTTATCTTAGTGTGTGCCCAATTGGCTAGGTTCAATTACACACACTTGTTTACACATGAGGACTGAACCAGGACAAGCATGCTAATTATAATGAGCCAGTGCATATCCGCTAAACTGTCTGTATTCACAGACCCTGCTACTCTCTCACAAGGGCACATCCATGAACACAACCTTGACAACTTTTCTACACACATTGGTACTGCTGGTGCCTTCCACACTGACATCAATGAGTAAATAACAGCAGTATAATAACTTCAATAATATACCCCAAAAACAAAATACTAAAAATACAGCACTCACTTGGTTCAAGGCATAACACAAAAAAATTGTGCTAATTCATTTAACATAAAAAAAAACAATAATATTCAAATAACCAGACAATGATCAAAATCTGTTGACAGTTCTATATGTATCTAAAAGCTTGCACAATAAAAACAACATGTAAGGATCAAATATCAACAAAATTATGTCCTTTTAGCAGACAAATTATCAACAATCAAGGGTGACTTGGAGTTCATTTAAACACAACTCAAGTCAGAGTTATCAAGTGTCAGAGTTAACTTGCACAAGAAAAACCTGCTCATACAACAAATATATTCACATGTTCAGTTTTGGCTTCATTAATTTACCCATTCTTTAATAACCTAGACAATTGTCATGGCACAAAACTGTTGTGTCTGGGGCAGTTTCAACACATGACAAATCCCACTCAACATTCTCCGGTGTGGACTTACTGGTTAAATAATCTTGTATCAGTGTGAGTGGGGGTTTGTTGAGTAATCAAATGGACTAACGATGTGAACAAGTGGGGGTTTGTTGAGTAATCATATGGACTAACAATGTGAACAAGTGGGGGTTTGTTGAGTAATCATATGGACTAACAATGTGAACAAGTGGGGGTTTGTTGAGTAATCATATGGACTAACAATGTGAACAAGTGGGGGTTTGTTGAGTAATCAAATGGATTAACAATTTTAACAATCAATGGGATTTGTTGAGTAATCAAATGGACTAACAATGTGAACAAGTGGGGGTTTGTTGAGTAATCAAATGGACTAACAATGTGAACAAGTGGGGGTTTGTTGAGTAATCAAATGGACTACACAATTTTAACAATCAATGGGGTTTGTTGAGTAATCAAATGGACTAACAATGTGAACAAGTGGGGGTTTGTTGAGTAATCATATGGACTAACAATGTGAACAAGTGGGGGTTTGTTGAGTAATCAAATGGACTAACAATTTTAACAATCAATGGCGTTTGTTGAGTAATCAAATGGACTAACAATGTGAACAATCAATGGGGTTTGTTGAGTAATCAAATGGACTAACAATGTGAACAAGTGGGGGTTTGTTGAGTAATCATATGGACTAACAATGTGAACAAATGGGGGTTTGTTGAGTAATCAAATGGACTAACAATTTTAACAATCAATGGGGTTTGTTGAGTAATCAAATGGACTAACAATTTTAACAACCAATGGGGTTTGTTGAGTAATAAAATGGACTAACAATGTGAACAAGTGGGTGTTTGTTGAGTAATCATATGGACTAACAATTTTAACAATCAATGGGGTTTGTTGAGTAATCATATGGACTAACAATGTGAACAAGTGGGGGTTTGTTGAGTAATCATATGGACTAACAATGTGAACAATCAGTGGGGGTTTGGTGAGTAATCAAATGGACTAACAATGTGAACAATCAATGGGGTTTGTTGAGTAATCATATGGACTAACAATTTGAACAAGTGGGGGTTTGTTGAGTAATCACATGGACTAACAATATGAACAATCAATGGGGTTTGTTGAGTAATCAAATGGACTAACAATGTGAACAAGTGGGGGTTTGTTGAGTAATCACATGGACTAACAATGTGAACAATCAATGAAATCTAGTCTAGACCAACATCTATACAATCATGTGTATTTTGAATTGACAGAATCAATCTTCTCCAATATTATTTCCCCATGGCCTTCCTTTAATTCTTATACACATATGGATCCTTACTGGTGCTGCAGAGTGCATGCACTGCGCTGAGATCCTCCTAGTGTGATATATAGGAGGAGATTGAGCACTTATGGCAGAATCAGAGTGTGCAATAAAAGTGCATGTTTACAACCAAACCATTGTTACTGTTTGAAAATACTGTTTACTCTAGGCTCACTTTTAATTAACTACATCTATCTCTTATATAAGTCCACATTCTGTCTTAGTTTACCCATCACCATACAACGTTTCTTAGTTGGCTGGGGAAAGCCATGTTGCAACACTGCATTACACATGGAATCATCATCAGTTTGGGAGGACAGGTTTCTCTGTGTTGTCTGCCTCCTCCACAAGTATATCCATCACTATGCCCACTTTTCATTCTGTGCGAAGCATCTCAGAATCTGCATTGGCAGTCTGAAGAACATCTCTGGAGTTTGGGTAATCACATTCAGATTCAAGATTCTGGCAAAGAATCTCACATGTCTGTTCAGGATAAGTGTCCAACATTCACTCTAGAAATAAAGATGCTGCAAATAGACTGCTGATCTAAACACTTGACTCACAAATTACACAACTGAATATGCTGTCTCAACATTTGCTCAATGTTATGAAAGAGAATCAATGGAATCCAAGAATATTCCTGCTGCAAAACACATGGGAGCAAGAGACACAAACATGGATGTTGACTACATAATGGAGAGCTAAATTATTCTTGAAGTAAGATGAGCACATTTATTATGTAAATGCAGTGATATGTCTAAATTGTATTCACTATAGTAATGGGCCAGCTGATCACCACAGCATGGATCCTCTCTTTCCATCTCACATGAAAATATTTCACATCAGCTAAAATACTAACAACTACAATATTACATTGTGAATCAAATCTGCACCCATGTCACATGGTCCACACAACAATGTTAAACATTTTAAATACATAGAGAAGAGAACTCGCTGAACAATATGACTAAAGGGACTGTTCTTAACAAACACTTTAAATACATAAAGAAGAGAACTCAGAGACAGAGGAGAACAATATACACTTTAAATACACAGAGAAGAGAACTCAGAGACAGAGGAGAACAATATACACTTTAAATACATAGAGAATAGAACTCAGAGACAGAGGAGAACAATATACACTTTAAATACATAAAGAAGAGAACTCAGAGACAGAGGAGAACAATATACACTTTAAATACACAGAGAAGAGAACTCAGAGACAGAGGTGAACAATATACACTTTAAATACATAGAGAAGAGAACTCAGAGACAGAGGAGAACAATATACACTTTAAATACATAAAGAAGAGAACTCAGAGACAGAGTAGAACAATATACACTTTAAATACATAGAGAATAGAACTCAGAGACAGAGGAGAACAATATACACTTTAAATACACAGAGAAGAGAACTCAGAGACAGAGGTGAACAATATACACTTTAAATACATAGAGAAGAGAACTCAGAGACAGAGGAGAACAATATACACTTTAAATACATAAAGAAGAGAACTCAGAGACAGAGGAGAACAATATACACTTTAAATACATAGAGAATAGAACTCAGAGACAGAGGAGAACAATAAACACTTTAAATACATAAAGAAGAGAACTCAGAGACAGAGGAGAACAATATACACTTTAAATACATAAAGAAGAGAACTCAGAGACAGAGGAGAACAATATACACTTTAAATACATAAAGAAGAGAACTCAGAGACAGAGGAGAACAATATACACTTTAAATACATAGAGAATAGAACTCAGAGACAGGAGAACAATATACACTTTAAATACATAGAGAAGAGAACTCAGAGACAGAGGTGAACAATATACACTTTAAATACATAGAGAAGAGAACTCAGAGACAGAGGTGAACAATATACACTTTAAATACATAAAGAAGAGAACTCAGAGACAGAGGAGAACAATATACACTTTAAATACATAGAGAATAGAACTCAGAGACAGAGGAGAACAATAAACACTTTAAATACATAAAGAAGAGAACTCAGAGACAGAGGAGAACAATATACACTTTAAATACATAAAGAAGAGAACTCAGAGACAGAGGAGAACAATATACACTTTAAATACATAGAGAATAGAACTCAGAGACAGGAGAACAATATACACTTTAAATACATAGAGAAGATAGCTCAAGACACAGGTGAACAATATGGCTAAAGAGACTGTTCTTAATTAACACAGTTCAATGCTAGATGTATCACATGATTAGTTTCCCTTTGTTTATTTGATCATGTGATCAGTTTACATTGTCAGTGAGCATTTTACCAGAGCTACCAGTTTACATCTGAACACATAACAAACAAGTGTTCTTATGAACAAAAAAGTATTGAAAAGCTCTACATTACAAGAACTAAAATAAAACGCTACATACTCTGCATGTTGTAAACAAGCAAACAAACATACAAATGCATACATACAAAACAAAAATACAAAAAGCCTTGGTAGGATTTCAAATTAAACAGAACCCAATTGTTCCAGTTCATTGCTGCTGAGAGCAACAACAAAAAATATGTAACAACAAATAAGTAGTTCACATTGGAAAAAAATAAAAGTTTTCAAACAAAAGATGATGATCAGAAGAGTGAACTGATATAAAACTCAGACAAAACGAAGTATTTCCTAAATCCCACCTGATGACCAACACGATGTGATACAGTAATGATGGGGTGTGGGAGTGATGCGGACACTGAGGTTCTGCTGGTCAAGGTGAAAGCTGAAGGAATGATAACAGCAGGTGCCAGCTTGTCACTCGAGGACCTCACAACTACGGACGGCTGTCTCCATCAGTACCTGGCAACAGAGAAGTATACGATTGATGTTGAGGTCAGTCAGTCAGTCAGTCTGTGAGTGTGCTCCTGTCTATGTGTTGATTTACTCATGTCTGTGTCTAGTCTTATTTCTCATGTGTCCAGAAAAACGTTGCATTGAGCTCATTGACATCAATGTTATTGTATGTGTGCCTTACAGCCGACTCACCAGACTTGAGCCTTCTTCTTTTGTCCTTTATACCCCCAATGGGGCATAATTCCTCAAGCAACTGATTCCATGTCATCCTAACCTTTGCTACCCCACACAGCTCCATCCATGTCCTTCTAGTTTTATTCACTTGTCTCTAAAACTCTCTCCATGTATGTTAGGTCTTCCTCTATTTTGTCTGCCCCATAGGTTCCTGACAATGGACCTTCTACTTACACTATTCTCAGGTTTTCTCAGTGTATATCTTATCCTGTAATATTTTGTCTTCCTCATCTCTTCATTCAGTGGTATTTGTTTAGTTCTACCTGTAATACTGTGGAGTTTCATTTTTGTGATTCTGAATGTTTTTGTTATTACTGATTCTGTTCTCTGCAATAAGGGCCACTCCTCCACTGTGTGGTGGTTAAACAGAAACTCATTTACTGCCTATATAGTACCTTGTGGTGTATGACGGGAGGCCCCCCCCCCCCCCCCCCCGACAGAAAAAAAAAAAAACCGCCATACCTTATAGAGGATTCGAACCCAGGTCTCCTGAAGAAGAATCCGGCATTCTCGCCACTTCTCATTGTGTGGTGCGTGGTGGTGGTGGTGGTGGTGGGGGGGGGGGGGGGGGGGGAATTTTTCATTTGTTTTTTTTGAAGAACTGTTCCATTTTGTTTTTCCTGTAAGTTTATGAGATTTATTGTTTGCAAGCATGTTCCTTAGAAACCACATGGCCATTGCCATTAGATGTTCCCCAGAAACCACATGACCATTGCCATTAGATGTTCCCCAGAAACCACATGGCCACTGCCATTAGATGTTCCCCAGAAACCACATACCACTGCCATTAGATGGTCCCCAGCTTGCCTGTTTATTGTCCAAGTTCCACATGCGTACAACAGTATAGGTTCTCTTTTTATCACCCCAAGATCACGGGAGAGTATCAAATATTTGCACCACCTGTTTAGGAAAATTAACCGCCCACAGCTGAACTTGAAGCAGACACTTGTTAAATAAGAGGCAAATATTGTACCTCTAAGTCACTGCTCTTGTATGCACAAGAAAGAAAGAATCTTGTATATCTGCATACCTTTTGGGAACTGCAGTAGCATAGTGGCTAGCACACTTGCCCACCACTCAGGGGGTAAGTGTTTGAATCCCTAGTGATATTGATTTAAAAAGCTGACCTGAAGTTCTAGGTCGTTTGCGCCTAAAATGAAAACCAGCAAATGTCCTAGGAAGTACAGATGGCTGATGAGATACTGACCACATCATTGGTCGAGCACCCATTGGTCTATAAACATACGGGGCTAGCACCATATAGCCAGTACACCTCAAGCATACAAAAGGCTCCTTTACTGTGATCAGATCTACCTCTAACATAATAAGTAATGAGACAAGAAGCTGTCGGGCCTCTGCAGCTAAATACCTGTAATAGTTGGGCTTGAAAGGACCCGCCTTGTTGAGGCCCAAGTACTTGGCCTGCTCCTCGGTCAACTCAGTCAGGTGTGCATCAAAGGTGGACAGGTGCAAACTGGCTACATACTCATCTGAGAAAGTACAAATGGGTGTACTGTACAAACAGGTCTGGTCGACATCTTACAGTAGCAATGATATTAAATACACGGGACAGTTAATTAAGCTGAAATAGGGAAAATGAAAATGGAACTAATTTCTAAGAGTGTAATTTGGTGGCAGCATCATCCAGCTTTATAATTAGTTTATGTAGCAAATAAAAATGATGAAAGGACACATTGAAGTAAGAAATCAATACGAGGTGTTGATACAGTACAAGAAGACACGGCATTTGATGAGTTAGCCAAGCAAGCGAGAGGCAGTATCATCTCATCTGCATAAAACAAAATTCCTGAAAAAAAAAGGTACAAGAAGCAGAGATATACCACTGAGAAAATAAAAAAACTCAAATTAACAGAACAAAGGAGAAAATTAAAACAAACGGGTAGAAACAAATAGCCCTATGTACAAAAACTACACAAGAAAAATCAGACGTGCTATCAGAAATTACAAGAAGCAGCTGATAATGAGTAATTGTAACAGAATAGAGCATCTCCAGTTGCAAGGACAAGATGGGTAACTTGTTCAAGGAAATTAGATCATTTAGCAGATGAATTAAGTCCATGATTACATGTAATAAAAGACAGTAATGGCAACACTTTAACAGAAAGCAAAGTTATACTATAAAGATGGAAGGAGTACTTGAGAAATGTATGAAGACACGACAAAGAGCCCAGACATGAAAGTGCAGAGTAAGAACATTTTATTTGAGAAGTACGATCAGCAATACAAAGATTGAAGAAAGGGAAGTAACAATGGCTGATGATACACCAGTGGAACTATTCCAGGCAGGAGAAGCCAGCGTCCGTAAGTGTGAAGTATGTGTGAAGATCTGTAATTGCGCTATTTGGCCCAAAGCATGGAAGAGAACAATTTACATCCTTCTCCCAAACAAAAGAAACTTTGTACTGCACCAATTATCAAGCTATTGCACTAATAAGTTAATAAGTCATGCAAGCAACATACTTCTATGAATCATCATGGAAAAAAAACAAAGTAAATTACACTGTGAATATAATTAAAGGCAGGTTTATTCAGGGAAGAGGAATCAGGGAACACATTTTCAACATGAGGACCGTCTTTAAAAAATGCAGAAAGTACAATGTAGATCTTCATATTTGCTTCATAGACTACAGTAAGGCCTTCAACTGTGTTTAACATCAGAAATTGTGGAACATCGTGAGAGATATGGGGTTTCCAGCACGTCTGACCCATTTAATGGAATCATTACAAAAAACAAGTAGCTGTTCCAGTAGCCAGTGAAACATCAAAATGATGTGAGATGTAAAGGGGTAAAAGACATGGCTGCATTCTCTCACCATACTCATTGAACATATATTCAGAGAATATAATAATAAATATCAAATATGATGAGACCAGAGACAAATTTGGTCCATCCGTAATTGGTGGTAAATTGTAATTGGTAAATCCAATTCCAGAACTTAGATATGCAGATGATTAACGCTAACGAAGTAAAAGAGTCGAGGTCTTTCCTCAGAGCACTGAGTGTTGGCCAGATCCTCTGATCACTCTCTGACGCACCATTCTCTCCAGGCCATGACGATTTATCTGTTCTGCCACACTATACACATGATTCCACAGTGCCCTGTTCACATCTACCTTGTACCAATACCCCACCCAACCAGCCAATCTGTCCACCTGCTTGTTTCCCACAACTCCAACATCTCCTGCAGAAAAGATCCAATGGATGCTCCCTATCTTTGATGTTTAAATTGAAGCAAGCCACTGGCATGAGGCATGTCCACCTGTCTTCACCCTGGTCAGCATGCACTGTCACTGTAAGTCTGGAACTTATACTTTATTGGGCAACTAAGAATGTCACAGATGGTTTGTGTGTAAAACTTACCCATTTTCTTCGGCAGCAAGTAAACGTCCTGCTTGTAGCGGCCACCAGGGGCGTTGAAGAGCTCAATCAAAGCCAGAGCCTGAAGAAGAACAATAAAGAATGTAATGGAACATTTACACAAACATAAGGTAATTTACATCACAAACACCAGTACATGTATAAAGTATTATAATCTTCACAACAAAAATAAGGTAATCTACACCAACCACACTAGTACCTAAATAATGTGATCTACATCACAAACACTAGTAGATTGCAATATAAGGTGACTTACATCACAAACACTAGTAGCAACATAAGGTGATCTACATCACAAACACTAGTAGATTGCAATATAAGGTGACTTACATCACAAACACTAGTAGCAATATAAGGTGACCTACATCACAAACACTAGTAGCAATATAAGATGACCTACATCACAAACACTAGTAGCAATATAAGGTGACCTACATCACAAACACTAGTAGCAACATAAGGTGACCTACATCACAAACACTAGTAGCAATATAAGGTGACCTACATCACAAACACTAGTAGCAATATAAGGTGACCTACATCACAAACACTAGTAGCAACATAAGGTGACCTACATCACAAACACTAGTAGCAATATAAGGTGACCTACATCACAAACACTAGTAGCAATATAAGGTGATCTACATCACAAACACTAGTAGCAACATAAGGTGATCTACATCACAAACACTAGTAGCAACATAAGGTGATCTACATCACAAACACTAGTAGCAATATAAGGTGATCTACATCACAAACACTAGTAGCAATATAAGGTGATCTACATCACAAACACTAGTACACACATAAGGTGATCTACATCACAAACACTAGTAGCAACATAAGGTGATCTACATCACAAACACTAGTAGCAATATAAGGTGATCTACATCACAAACACTAGTAGCAACATAAGGTGATCTACATCACAAACACTAGTAGCAATATAAGGTGATCTACATCACAAACACTAGTACACACATAAGGTGATCTACATCACAAACACTAGTACACACATAAGGTGATCTACATCACAAACACTAGTAGCAACATAAGGTGATCTACATCACAAACACTAGTAGCAATATAAGGTGATCTACATCACAAACACTAGTACACACATAAGGTGATCTACATCACAAACACTAGTACACACATAAGGTGATCTACATCACAAACACTAGTAGCAACATAAGGTGATCTACATCACAAACACTAGTAGCAATATAAGGTGATCTACATCACAAACACTAGTAGCAACATAAGGTGATCTACATCACAAACACTAGTACACACATAAGGTGATCTACATCACAAACACTAGTACACACATAAGGTGATCTACATCACAAACACTAGTACACACATAAGGTGATCTACATCACAAACACTAGTACACACATAAGGTGACCTACATCACAAACACTAGTAGCAATATAAGGTGACCTACATCACAAACACTAGTAGCAATATAAGGTGACCTACATCACAAACACTAGTAGCAACATAAGGTGATCTACATCACAAACACTAGTAGCAACATAAGGTGATCTACATCACAAACACTAGTAGCAACATAAGGTGATCTACATCACAAACACTAGTAGCAACATAAGGTGATCTACATCACAAACACTAGTACACACATAAGGTGATCTACATCACAAACACTAGTACACACATAAGGTGATCTACATCACAAACACTAGTACACACATAAGGTGATCTACATCACAAACACTAGTAGCAACATAAGGTGATCTACATCACAAACATTAGTACAAACATAAGGTGATCTACATCACAAACAGTACAAACATAAGGTGATCTACATCACAAACATTAGTACAAACATAAGGTGATCTACATCACAAACACTAAACATAAGGTGAACTATATCACAAACACTCATACCAACACAAGGTGATCTGTGTCACACAAATCAATACAATCATAAGATTATCTCTGTAATCAATCCGATATTGTACAGCAACTAACGTGGCCCGTTCAATGTTGACTGGCAAGCCTACTAGTTCACTTGGTATGCCATTCATTTCTGGCCACTCCAATTTACATTTGAGCTACTGATTCATTCAGTTGGAAGTTGCATTTAGGCTCAAAACTCTGAGGGCATTCATTATGTTTGCTAATTCATAGCACAATTCTACAAGTTTCTTGTTACCACCATCATTCCACAAGCAGATTAGTTTTCATTTCACACATATGTTTGCCAGTGGAAAACTATTAGCCTCCATAATATGTTTGTTTTAGGCAAATGTATTTGCCAGAACATTTATTTATCCAAAAAATGTTATTTAATAGAGCTTTAAGTGTTTCATTCTTTTGTTTTCCCTATCTCACATTTCTTACGAGGGTAAGTCAATAAGAAAGTAACAAAATGATATAAGACAGTTATGAAAGGTTGTTGGTAGCCAAAACAGGTATCTTGTGTAACATTTCCATTTAGCTTGATGACCATATGTGGCCTACAATAACTGCTGTGTGCGTGTATGTAAGCACATACTGAGTTTTACATGCATGTGGCGTTAGAAATGTTGCCCATACTCCAAGAATGCACCACCAAAAAACTGTACTGTCATTTTTTGGGTGTGCATGTAGATGACAGGTATTTATAAGGAAATTCTGTCTGTCTGACCAATAAAAAAATATCAACTGAGATGAGAAAAAGAGTGTTGAAGTACTACATAGAACCTGTACTTTTGTATGGATGTGAAGCTTGGAAAATGAGCAGACAAGCTGAAAAACATCTAATGGCTGTGGAAATGTGGTTTCTGAGGACAATGCAAAGAATACCATGGACAGACAGAAAAACCCATGAAAAAGTCCTTTAAGAAACAAATGAAGATCGTAAACTGATTAAAGACATTACACGTAAACAGTCAAAATTCTTTGGGCATGTTATGAGAAGAAATGAATTGGAGAACTTTGTGACAACTGGCAAGATCGAATGAGAGACCAAGGGGAAGACCGAGAAGCAAATACCTGGATGGCTTGGCCATGTGGCATGGTCGAGTCAGAAACATGGAGCTGATCCACGACTGTGGTGATTGAGTGAGATGGCGAAACATTACCACCCACGCTTATCGTCATGGCACATGATAGATGGATGGATGGCAGCCTGTTTATGACTGCAAATCTTTGTTATAAACAGCAGCACACAAATGGGGGGGGGGGGGGGGGGATACATTCTTTCAAGGACAGTTACAAATTGTTGATATTTGGCTGCCCTGTACAGAATGACAGAATCAACTGTGTGAGGGGTCATGGCAATTATCTGAGTTGACAGGCAGGTAATGATAGGCTGTGTTCAGATGCAATAGGATGCTCTCAAGGTTTAACCTTCAGGATAATGCATGATGTGTTGAATTTTTGCAAAGTGTGGTGACTATCGTGCCCGGACAACTGTCAGAAGACAAAATGAATCAAATGAGCCTGTCATTAAGACAGCTCACCCAGTATGCAGAAGAAAGGGAAGACATTCTCAACAGGATTGTTACAGGGGACGAATCACGGGTGCATCATTATTTATCAGAAGCAAAATGTGTTTTAATGCCTTTGAAACGTGCTTTTTCACCTTCAGCCAATAAATGCAAGGTTTTGCCATTATCAGGGAAGTCTTTGCTTACAGTTTTGGGATTTCAAAGGAGTGCTGTTATCCCATTTCTAGAAGAAAGGTGACAATGTGAATGCTGTATTATACTGTGAAGTTCTAACGGTGTTTTGTGATGCAATTAGAAAAAACAACCCGGGAAGGTTAACACGGTCAACAAATGCCCGCAGAAGTCGGATGTGTCGGCCTAACGGCGCAAGAACGCAGCTCTGCTGTAAACAGGCACAACGCAGTCACATCCGAAAAAAAAAAAACTCCGGATGAACAAAGAAGAAGAAGAAGAAGAAGAAAAAACAATGGCCAGATCTATTGACTATGGGTGAACTGCTCCTTCATGGCAATGTAAGACCTCATAAGGCTTCATTAACCTGGGAGAAAATTGCTCAATTAGGATGGAAACCTTTTGAAAATCTGGTTTACAGTCCTGACCTAACTCTGAGTAATTTCTGCCTCTTTGGTCCACTAAAATCATCTTGGTGGCAAATGAATGCCGAGATTGAGATGCACACGTGGCTAAGGCAGCAGACTAAAGACTTCCATGGTGCAAGTATTCATGGAGTAATACAACAATGGAATAAATGCATCAATGTTCATGGGGATTATGTTGAGAAATGGGGAGAGTTATAAGTACAATAATAAATGGTTTTCATAGTCACAATTATATAGTTGTTATCTGTACTATTTTGTGACTTACCAATGTATAATAATTGTCTATCACTGCCTCTCTCTCTATTTATCTTTCCATGAGGCTTTCATCTATATATATAAAAGGCAATCTCCATCTGTCTGTATGTATGTCTGTCTGTATGTATGTCCTTTATGCGTTCGCGAACGGTCCATCCGATTGAGATGAAATTTTCTACACGTCTTCCTCTCATTCCCGCGCTGGCAACTGTCATAGTTTTTTTTAGTGTACCAACAGTTATTTACTTAATATTAATTTACATTATAATTTATATATAGCGAGGGGACATAACTTTTAATAGCATTGCTATATATGTAAAATTGTTGCATATTTCTCAAATAGGTGGACCTTTTTGCTGCAGTTATCTACAAGCATATGCGTTATAATCCTCCTCCTCCTCCCCTTCCTCCCTCTCCCTCCTCCTCATCCACCTCCCCCTTCTTACCTCCTCCTCCCCCTCATCCCTCTCCCTCCCTCCACCCTCCTTCTCCTCCTACCTCCCTCCCCCTCCCTCTTCCTCCTCCCTCCTTCACTTCCCTCTTCCTCCTCCTCCTTTTTCTTCTTCTGCTGCTGCTGCTTCCGCCGCTCCATTTATTCAAGTTAATTGTTGGGGGAAGATGTAAAGATCTTTCAAGTGCTCTTTCTAATGCTTTTTGTAAGTTGGACTTCGTTTATCTAAGGTTGTTCTAACTGCAACCAATAAATGATTAGACAGACAGGCAGGCAGGCAGGCAGGCAGGCAGGCAGGCAGGCAGGCAGGCAGGCAGGCAGACAGACAGACAGTCGGGAATGGGAACTTATATGACTACTTATATGAATTAAATGAGATGCCCCTTAAATGAGATGCCCCCCACCAGGTGTTGGGCGAAGCCGGGCCGGGTCAGAGAGACAGACAGACAGACAGACAGACAGACAGATAGATAGTCGGGAACGGGAACGGGAGCTTATATGACTACTTATATGAATTAAATGAGATGTTCCCCACCAGGGGCTGGGCGAAGCTGAGCCGGGTCAGCTAGTAGTTACTAAAATATGGCTTTATTTATGCCTCGCTTTATTATCCCTCATTATTTTGTTTAAAATGTCTGTTTCTCTTGTTGTCCCTCTATGTTTCTGTCTTCCTTTTCTGAAAAAGATAATGTCTCTCTCTCTCTTGCTTTTACTTCCTCTTTCTGAAAAAAAAATGTCCAAGTCTCTCTCTCATTTGCCTTTTTTCTTTCTTTATTTCTCTTCTTTCTTTTCTTAACAGATGTCTATGTTTACCTCTTGCTTCTCTCTCTTCTCATCTCTTTCATTCTTCCTTTTCATAATAGATGTCTGACTGACATGTTTTTCTTCTCTGTCTAATTTTCTCTCTCTTCATCTTCTTTCTGTGCTTCTGTGTGTATATATGTCTGTCTCTTTCTCCTCAAATTATTTAGTGACTACACAGCTTGAATAAACAAAGGAAAAACCAAAACAAAACAAAGCAAGCATAAGAATAAAACAACTAAAAAACAGGACTTACCTGTGTTGTAGCTGTTATGGAAACCACAAAAGAAGGTACAGACGAACAACTCAAGTTTACAAGTCGACCCTGCATACAGAACAAATGTTTTTTTTAAGTAGAGAAAAAAAAAAAAAACACAACTGGTTAACCATAAATTTTAATTTAAATTCCATGTCAACAGATTGCAGTTTTATCAAGCCCTCACATATGAACATAAATAACATTCCCCTTAGGGTGTATGTGTCTTAAATAAAATACTCAAATAGATGATGAAAGTGGCTGAATGAGATGGAGTTTGATAAAAAAATTAAAAAATAAAAAAGAGAGAAGAAAATGCACATGAAAAAACAATGAATAAATACACATTTATATCTATATACATATACACATATCAACATATACATTACAAATTAGATGCAAGAATAGAAAGCTGCCGGGAGACACCCTTGATAGAGAAGAACATCAAAGTGAGAAGGTTTTGGTTTGTGTCAAGAAACCATGATGTATCACTGAAGCCTAGGGGTAGCTCCTAGTTTTATGTTGGGTTCTATGTGATCTGATTCTGGCCCACAGTCAGAGCTAGGACATCACTGCAGAGACTCAAACACAGATGGTAAGAGGGTTAACAAGCTTAATTCACTAAGAAAATGACATGTCCACACAAGTACAAGAAGACAATTAAGCCATGGGATATCAAAATAAGATTACAGCCTGACAGTCGGACATTCATGTCAGTAAACATTCCTAGTCATGTCTGCAATAAAACAATAGTTGTCAATTCACATATACATTTTGTTGCGTATCCCTTAAGGGACTTTGCAGTCAACACCAGCATTTTTCAGCTGCTGTTGATGTACTAGGCAAGTGTTATGTTCAGTAGTTTGCCATTGCTTTCTGAACGACCAGTTCCCATACCAGCACATTATAACACAACGCGACACGGTTTGCTGCACAAATCGGTCGCAGCTGAGCTTCGAACGCCTGGTACCTGGCTTACGAACCGCGTTCATCAAGCCTTTGGCCACGGAGACAGTTATTCACATATACGAGTAACAAATAAATTATCCTTTTTTACATGCCTGAAGAATTTTTGATCAGATGTTCCATTCTTTCATTTCCCAACCCCGTTCAACTTCAGAAGAGAAGTTACATTAGGGTCCATCACCTGGCTCTAATTAATAATTCTGTGACTGAATCAGCCACAAATAGGATATTAATTTGAAGGTGGTTGTTAACCAAAGAGGATAGTGTTTACATGTTGCTAGCCCCATTTTTTTATAGACAGATTGGTACTGAAGGGGTGATAGGTCAATATCACGCTGGTCACCTCTACGTTTCAATATATTTACTGGTACCCACTTTAAGTTGACCTGAATTTTACACACCTGATGAATTGGCACTCGAGTAGTGATAGGTGATGAATTGGCACTTGAGTAGAGATAAGTCAATATAATGCTTCCTAAGATATTTTCTAGCACCAAATTTAGGATGGCAGCCCAGGTGAATTTAAAAAACCTGCCTCGATTTGACTGTCTGACAGGCAAGCGTCAATCTATGTATATCATCGCTCAAGTAATATTGCAGAGCACAGCTCACTCATCCCATGTAAGACTTTTCGCCTTGGGATACTAGCATCCACATGACATGAGGCATATGTCTCACCATCACAGTACATAGAAGACTACCCCGACCCAACACTTCATGATGTTTACATATAAATAAACATAAAACATGTGGCCGCTAACTAAGCAGCTTTTGACCTTGCATAACTCAGACATGGAAACAAAAGAAGTTAAAATGCGAGCTTGGTTTGAATACTGAAAAGAAAAAGTTGCAAATGTGAAATTCTCGTCTGATTGTCACACAAACAAATGAATGATTTATGGGGCTAGAAAATGTAATATGGACATGCATAGATGCATAATTAACTAATTCGTGACCCTGGATTAAGCAAGACAACACCATAAAATTGACAATGCCAACCAGGGTTGAAATGACACAGAAAATAAAAATCGGGAATTTGTAACGCTAATTTGAATTTTTCAGATAAATTACGTGCAGGTTTTGTTTGCATGCACATAAACTTCAAACAAGCAGCTGCATAATGAACTGACTGAGCATATAAATGTCTTGAAGACATACAGTGATCTCATATGTCTGCAATAAATCTGATAACAGCACATTGTCTGAACAGACAAGCAGACAACTGTCAGGCTTACCTCCGCCAGTAAGATGATCCGCTTGCCATCTCCCCAGATAATGTGGTCGACCTGTGACCTAACCTTCTCCCAGGTTAGCTCCGGTGTGCGAAGACTGGCCTGGAGAACAGAGTTGAAATGAGAAAGCTAGAGAAAACAGAGTTGAAATGACCAGGCTGGAGAACAGAGATGAAATGAGAAAGCTAGAGAAAACAGAAATGAAATTAGAAAGCTAGAGAAAACCAAAATGAAATTAGAAAGCTAGAGAAAATAGAGATGAAATTAGAAATCTAGAGAAAACAAAGTTGAAATGAGAAAGCTGAAGAAACAGATGAAATGAGAAAGCTGGAGAAAACAGAGATGAAATGAGAAAGCTGGAGAAACAGATGAAATGAGAAAGCTGGAGAAAACAGAGATGAAATGAGAAAGCTGGAGAAAACAGAGATGAAATGAGAAAGCTGGAGAACGGATGAAATGAAAAAGCTGGAGAAAACAGAGATGAAATGAAAAATCTGGAAAATAGAGTTGAAATGAAAAAGCTGGAAAACAGAGTTTAAATGAGAAAGCTAGAGAAAACAGTTGAAAAGAGAAAAAACCTCCAAACAACTACACTTTACAAAACATTTTTCCACACACCACTTGACATGGTGCAGCTACCGACATGCCACTTTACAAGACAGTTACCCATGCCCCAATTGACAAAGCAGTTACTAATATACCACTTTATATAACAGTTAGATTCATCAACTTTAAAATACCATAGACCACTTTACAAGACCAGCTATCCATACACCACTTTAAACATAAGTTACCCACACACTAGTTTACAAGCACCAGCTATTTACAAACAAATTTACAACAATGTTACCCACACATCATTTAAAAAAACAGTTAACCCACACACCACTTGACAAAACAGTTATCCACACATCATATGACAAAACAGTTAACCCACACACACACACTACTTTCCAAAACAGTTAACCCACACACACTATTTTCCAAAACAGTTAACCCACACACACTACTTTCCAAAACAGTTAACCCACACACCACCTGATAGAACAGTTAACCCACACATCATTTGACAAAACATTTAACCCACAGACCACTGGACAAAATTATCACCCACACACCACTTGACAAAAGAGTTAACTCACACACCATTTGACAAAACAGTCCCCACATGCAATTTGACAAAACTGTTATCCACACAAGCTTACAAAATAGTTACCCATACACCAATTGATAAAACATCTACCCACTCACCAATGGACAAGAAAATAACCCACTCCCCAATGGATAAGACAATAACCCACTCCCCAATTGACAAGACCCACTCCCTAATGGGCAAGACAATACCCACGCCCCAATGGACAACTCAATAACCCACTCCCAAATAGACAGGACAAGCACCCACTCACCACATCAATCTCCGTGTTGGAGTGTCCCATGTTACAAACAATGCAGCCGTTCTTCATCCTGTCCAGGTGAGCTCTGGTCACAACATTCTTGTTGCCGGTGCATGTGATCACTAAATCTGTGGTTTTAATCACTTCCTCCATTTTGACCACCCGGAAACCATCCATGCTGAATGTAAGGCAAAAGATTTATGCCTAAAGATCAGGCTAATAAACAAATCTGCACAAACAAATATACATTTCTCCCTCTAAGAATCTGTGTTTCACATCCAGATTCAACATCAGTATTTCATTTCTAGTTCAATATTTAAATTTCATGCTTCAAAACATAAATAAACAATAGAAAAAGCAGTATTTCCAGACTCCATCATGAATCATCCTATTTAATTGATTAAATCCCATGGGATAATTCATCGTCTTAAGCAACTTCCGCCGACTTCGTGGCTTAGAGGTTATGACTTTTCTCCGTAATCTCGTGTACTCTCGTCTGTAACGTGATGACGGTGAGAATCAGCAGTGGTTCGAATCGAGTCAGTAACTTACGGGGTATTTGAGCCGGCCGCTCAGAAAGCAATGGCAAACTACTGAGCGTAATCTTGCCAAGCGATTAACATACAGCTGAAAGATGCTGGTGTTGACAGCGATGTCCTGTAAAGGATATGAAAAAAAGCACCTTCCTGTATCTGCCATTGGCTTAAATATTGCTAAAATGTTTTCTCAATTAAAATATAAATACAGTATTTTACCTAAGTAAAATTTAATATATAATACAACATGTCTGCTACCATATTAACAACTTTTAAGTCATAACTGTGACGCAGCCTTACTTGCCATTTTCTACCATCTATTTTTGTGTGGTCCAAACCTGCATTTTGTTTGGCACTGAATCTGTTAATTGTGGCCATGTGGTCAACAAAATAAACACATTTCAAATTCTGCATTCGAAGAACAATAATCAAATACTCAAATATGCTGAAGCTTTAGCCATTAAGTGTGTGAAACCCATGTTTTGCAGACAGAAAACTTAGTATCTGCAATTACCATGGGAATAATAAATGCTCCACATTTGAACAGCATCAGTGACCATGTGTGTGTGTTATCTATTTCAGTCAAAACGTGATTGATCTATTCGCTTTACATACTATATAACTCTGTAGTAGACACTTTATGAGATGCTGTAAAATATGGCAGGGGACACATTATGCAACCTACTGTTTATGACATCTTTGATTAAATTCACTGAGGGAATACACTGTTTTAAATATAACATATGATGTCAACGTCTACATTCAGAAACACAACAAAACATAACCTCAACTTTATACTCCCGTTTTAATAAAAAAAACAACAACCTGTAATATCCAACTTACAGAATCTAACAAATGTTCACCACTTGTAAAGATTTCACTTATAATAAATGTAACAAATAAATATTATAGAATTTAATTTTAAATTTAATTTTTATAATTAGGAAATTTGTGGAAGCCAAAAGAAAGTAAACTTAGCTTAAAACTTAGAATATTCAATTCTAAAGTCAAACCAGTACTACTGTATGGATCAGAACCATCATCATCACCATGTGCCATGCAGATAAGCGTGGGCAGCCATGTTTTGCCATCTCATTGGATCACCAGAGTTGTGGATCAGTCAGTGTTCTTGTCTCAACCATACAATGGGGCCAAACCATACAACGGGGCCAAGCCATCCAGGCATTTACTTTTCTGCCCTCCCCTTGTTCTGTTCCCCTTGATCTTGCGAATTGTCACCAAGTTCTTGAATTTATTTCTTCTCATAATGTGACCAAAAAATTTTGATGGTTAACGGCTAATTTCTCTAATCAGTTTACGGTTTTCATTTGTTTCTTGTAGGACTTGGTCATTGGTTTTTCTGCCTGTCAATAGTATTCTTTGCATTTTCCTCAGAAACCACATTTCCTCAGAAACATGGAGAACAATGAAAAATATTACAAACAGACAACAAACATTCGCTAATGGGTGCTTGTGCAAAACAGAAGGAATAAAATGGTATGATAATATCTCCAATGTGGAGCTCATGGAGAGAACTAGACAAATACCAATGAACCAAGAAGTGAAGAAAAGACGCTGATGCGAGACAGGCCACATGTTTAGAAAACCCAGAATAGTACAATTAGAAATGCCTTAGCCTGGAACCCACAGGGCAAAAGAAACAGAGGAAGACCTAAAAACACATGGAGAAGAGAAGTAGGAACGGAGATGAGCAATATGGGAAGGAAATGGACAGGACTGCATGGGATAGTCAAAGATAGGAAGGCTTGGGGTGAATGGTTGAAAGCCTATGTCCCAAAGGGGGCAAAAAAAGATGAATGAAAGAATTTGAAAACCATATTCATACATGGTCATGGAAGTGATGGTGACGACGATTATGATGCCAGTCACAAGTAAGAGAAGTGTGACATGACTTAACAGAGGAAGGGGTGATGATGAAGATAGCACAACTCATCATTACATCTAGTGATTTAACTCATCAGATAGTTGTGATGATGATACAAAATTCACGGTAACATGAGCATACTTCTTCACACCACCATCATCAAGGTAATATATAAAGACAATAATTTATATAGTTTACAAAATAGTAGAATGACTTTACATATACCAAAGGATGATGGTGGTGCTGATTTGACAATTAAAGTATCTGACACCTCACAACATCATCACACCCAGTGACATGACTCACCAAGCCTGCAGAGCACAGATGGGATCAATCTCTGTCACACTGACGATAGCCCCGAGACCTTTCAGAGCCTGACTGCAACCTTTGCCGACCTGTGACAGCAGAAGATTAATAGAGTATAGGTTTTCAATAAAACTGAACAAACTGGGGGATCCACGTGACAGATGTGGCTCTGTAATAGGAACTGATAAAAACAAGGCATGCCTGGCAGATAAGTAAAAGTTATGGGCTTCCCCTCTGTCCCCCTCCTACACATTCTTTAGTGTGAGCTGTAGCAGTGCAGTGGCCAGCATGCTGTTATAACACTTTCTTGCTTTCCTCTTCTGATACGATATTTATCGTATTTGTCTACATAACCAGATTTCACAGCTTAAATGTTAAACTCATATTACATATTCAGTGCACCATACAGTAGCAACAGAAAAGTAAGGACTCTTTTTATAATGCCTTGAGATGTATTGGGCATATGGTTCTAGACCAAATATTATTGACCAATCAGCATTTTGTGGGTGATGTTCGATATCAGACTGGCCATCTTTACTTCCCAGGACATTTTCTGGTACCAATTTTAAGAAGAGATGACCTGGTTAAGCAGCATCATATCAACTGGCATCCTTTACCTCCCAAAGAGAGAGAAAGAGATAAGAGCGAGATAGCGAGAGAGATGAGTCAGGGAAAAAGAGAAAGAGATACAGACTTAGACAGAGAAATAGATAGAGAAAGAGAGATGAAAACAAAATCCCCACAACTGTATGCAATCAAATGTGTACACATGTCCGATTCACTAAACAGTTAGTGCTAAACAAGCAAATACTAGACAGTCATCAAGTACAGCTGGCAGGCAAGTATCAGCAGTGTTGACATGAGACTACAACAGGAAAAAAGAGTCCCAGTCAATAACACAAGGCCTGCTGGTGAGGTAAAGTTAGTTGCATATCCTGTACAGGATGTGGCAGTCAACCCCAGCGTATTTTGGCTTTTTGTGATTTCTTGGCAAGGTTACATTCACAAGTTTGCCATTGCTTTCTGAATGTCCAGCACTCATACCTTTGTATGGGAATCAAAGCAAGGCGATCTGTTTCCAAATTTCTCGCAGCTGTGTTTCGAACGCAGTATGCGGGATTACGAACTGCATTCGTAACCCCGTCGTCACAGAGCCAGGGAGGTAAGAGCCCACTAATAAACATATAAAATAATATATGTGCTGTGTGTCTGTTTAAAGTTACATGAACATGTGTATATATGTGAGTATGAGTGTATAAGTGTTTTATAGGGTGTATATATACAAAGTATGTATGTATGAAAGTATATACACAATGATATAAGAATGTACATAAGCATGCGCCTGCTCACACGCACATATAACACTATAATTATAACCTATATCACATGTGTCAAGTCCATAACATGAAAACGGATGAGTAACTTTTATAAATACACATTTTCACATAGAGTGTTTCATGTAGGTGTATCAGTGTGTGTTTGTTGTTTGTGTGCTGACAAAGGCTTTGGTTGCAACATCCATTTTGTCCCTTGTGATCATATTCTAGTAAAGCTTACCGATTCTACATCTCCTGTTTTGGTGATTCATTCACTGTAATTATAACCTAGTAAATCACATTCATCATCATCATGCAGCCAGTGCTGTGCAGATTGTTATCACGGCCTGCCAGAAAGGCCATCCAACTGTTACTGGTGTCCATGCACTGTCATGCTCTAGGTACCGTTAATGTCCTGTCCTGCGTTTCCCTTTGTCTTGGCCAGAACCCATCTCTTCTTTCAGGAACCATGCTGCCTTTCATTGTCCTTTCTATGTCAGTGACAATATGGTCTAGGCATGAAAGTTCCCTTCACTTAACGCCATTTTGGAGCCAGGTTTAATGTTTATTAACAACAACAAAATAAACTAAGGCATCTAATAAACAAAGGGAAACAGAAGGAGTGGCCCCTGTGCACTACTAACCTCGCCATAACCACAGATGAGAACTTGCTTGCCTCCAAACATCACATCTGTGGTTCTCTTCAGCCTGCGGACAAACAACCAGATTGTTCATTGATTTTCTCTTGTTCACTTTCAACTCAAGCGCCCATACACATGTTACTACAACTAGTACAAGGTATATGTTTAATGACTGCAGTTTTTGAAAATATTGCCGTTCCAAGTTTTGTATTTACCTATTATGTTGCATTGTTGCATGAACTCCACAGTAGGTAAATACAAAACTTGGAACGGCAATATTTTCAAAAACTGCACGATCATTAAAAATACACCCTATAGTTGCTGCTACAGGGGAGTGCACTGGACTGATTTTTGTATGTGGATTAGTTTTCCTTACTTCCAGTTTCCCCCACCATCAAGTGGGCCACAAGAAACTTTGATAGACCATGTGGTTCTGTTATACACACATTAGGACCCTCAACAGTGTTACAGAATTTGTGCGCTGTACTGAGATCATCCTTGTGTGATCTATGAAGGGGAGACTGGAGATATTTATGGGAAATAAAGGTGAACCTTCACATAACCAAGGGGTGGGGGGGGGGTGGTGTCACAGTGGCTAGTTTGCTCGTCTGTTAGTCCAGTGGTCACATGTTCAAATCCCGACAGAAGCAGATTAAAAGAAAATATTTCCCTGGGCTCCCAAGTCAACCCAAACTAAAATGGTCATCACGACATGTTCTGGGAAGCAAAGACTACAGCTTAATATTTACCACACCATTCTGATAGGTCTATAGATGTATGGGGGACAGCACTATTTACCCAATACACCTTAAGACATGTAACTGGGCCCTTACCAAACCATTTCACCATTCTACTAATTCATGTTACAGCCGCTCCATTATTACAAACACATTCAAAAATTTCCAGCACTGACTAAAAAGATCCATCTACTTTAGCTGATTTACTTTTTGAACTGTGCTTTAGGGCCGACCTTCATCTTTTATTCAACCCAACCTCACCGTTTCTGCCAGATAACCTAATTCCACAGAACTGTTTAAACACTTACGCATCAAGAATGGACTCCCGGCAGCTGTACAAGTTATCAAATTTCGTCTGAAACATAATGCAAACACAATAAGCCAATGCATATTTGATAATGCTATGCTGGAAATGGAATTATGGAAGAGCAAATCTTTACAAAGAAATCTATATCTGTGAAAACCATTGTGTGAGGAATAATGGACATTATGAATATTTTATTCCTTTCATCCCGACAACCAAGGTTATGTGGACATTTTGTGAAAGAATACATGAAAACAGGAACAACATTACCAGGGCACACAATGAGAATGACATATAAAGAGGACTTTTTAGTAGAAACTACAAAAAAAGAAAAAGAAAACAGAAAGAACAAAACATGCATTAATAAAGAGAGAGAATGTGGCTATTTTCTTGACAAAAGCCAGTATTTTGATGATGATGAATTTATTACTGTTTACAGCAATGAATAAAGGAAAGCCAGAAAAAGGAAAAGGCCAGCTTTACAAGAATATGATCACAAATGACAGAATGGACAATCACAAATGATAAAATGACAATGGCAAATGATGTAAAGGATGGAAGTCACAAATGACAGAATGGTGGTCACAAATGACAGAATGGATAGTTAAAATGACAGAATGGATAGTTAAAATGACAGAATGGTGGTCACAAATGACAGAATGGTGGTCACAAATGACAGAATGGTGGTCACAAATGACAAAATGGTGGTCACAAATGACAGAATGGTGATCACAAATGACGGAATGGTGGTCACAAATGACAGAATGGATAGTTAAAATGACAGAATGGTGGTCACAAATGACAGAATGGATAGTTAAAATGACAGTATGTACAAATACAAATCACAGGATGGACAATCACAAATGGCATTGGTGATCACAAATGACAGAATGGAAAATTACAAATAGCATTGGTGATCACAAATGACAGAATGGAAAATTACAAATGACAGAATAGTGATCAAAGGTGAACACAAATGACAGTATGAACAATCACATATAACAGAACGAACAATTACAAATGATAAAATGAACAATCACAAATGACAGAGTTGATAATCATAAATGATAGTGCAAAAAATAAAAATCACAAATGACACAGTGGATCATGATAAATCACAGAGTGGATGATAAAATAACAGAGTGGAAGATCACAAAGAACTGAATGGATAGTCACAAATGTCAATGGATAGTCACAAATGTCAATGGATAGTCACAAATGACAGAGTGAACATGGCAGAATATTTACTCCTGTACCATAGCTAATCTCACACCATGTTCACTTTATAGTTTGCACTGCCATACCACAGCTAATCTCATTTCATCGTCACTTTATAGTCTGCATTGCTATACTACAGCTATTCTCATTTCATCTTCACTTTATAGCTTGCACTACTAAACCACAACTAACCTCACTTCATGTTCACTTTATAGCTTGCACAGATGTACTACAACTAAACTCACTTCATGTTCACTTTATAGCTTGCACTGCTGTACTACAGTTAACCTCACTTCATGTTCACTTTATGAGATCCACATTGATGTTTCTGTCAAATTATATATATATATATATATATATATATATATATATATATATATATATATATATATATATATATATATATATATATATATAATTTTTATTTCTTTCCCCTGTTCATGTGTTCTTAATGTTTTCAATTTCTCTGTACCATTGCATGCAATCAATATTGTCTTGGTAAACTTCATTTCTGATTTAACAATGTTAGAAATTAGTTTCTTGTAATCATTCAACTTGTGGTGTGTTCATAACTTTCAATTTGTATGCTGTGTACTGTGTACTTTAATCTCTTCTTCAATCCTTTGTTTCTATGAGTGCTGATACCTGCAAATTTATTTCCCTTGTTAAATCACTTACTGTAACAACAGTAGACATATGAAAACTACACAATTATGAACACAAAATATATAACAAGCTTCTCTAATATGAAAATGGTAAGCACAATTTAATGTCATAATATCAATTAAGACATGAATCATCATCAAGTGCCATGCTGACCGGCACTGACAATCAAGCTTCTCCACAAATCACGATCTCCAATGGCATGGATCAATTCGTGTGCTGACTCCCTTCCGTGAAATGATACTAAATTGTCAAGAATTTTCTCATGCTGTCTTCCTCTGTCTCTCTTTCCACAAATTTTTCCACTTGTCACAACATGTTCCAGCTTTGTCTTCTTATTATGAGGCCAAAATATGAAGACTGCCTCTTTCTGATGTTTGTAATAAGTTGTCTTTGTGACTTAGCCTCTCTCAAAATGTTCAGATTTTTCATTTTCGCTGTCCAAGGAATTTTCAGAATTCTTCTATAAAACCACATCTCCACAGCCTCAGGGTATTTAGCCAGGTTATTAGACAGTACTTAGTCAGCTATGGTGGTACTGCTGGCTTTCTGTTAGCACTGTGTCAATGTTAGAGAAGCACAATTGGAAGGCTACAAACCTTATCCTGGTGTGAGGAGATGCAACCTAAAGACTAAATGTCATGGCAGGATCAGACCCTAAGTCTCGATCGGCAACTGGTCTAGGATCGAAGCTCCATAAGGGTTACAATTAGAGTATTGCTATGCTGATCTGGCAGCTTTTGCAGCTTGACTTGTTCCAAACGTATTGGTGTTATTTTCCTCTGGAGTAAACTAGGCAGGCAGAGAGAGGGATCATGCTGCATGGGCAACACAGGGTCTCTAAATTCAGCCCAGGCTTTGTGTTATTGAGTGGTATAATTCCATTTTACAAACTATCATCTATCAAAGTGCCAGTCAATAAAAGAGGGATGTGGGTTAATGGGTTTCAACCTGAGAAAAGGTTGGGAAATGCTCAAATAAAGGATGATTAAAATAAGATGGGAATACCTTGGTAACAGAGTCGTTGACATTCATGGCGGGCACGGTCAGTTTGCCTGTCTTGGACAGCTGGTAGAGGCGGTGAACACCTGTGACACTCTCCTCCACGATGCCCTTAATCATGTTGAACATGGCTGGGTACTTCTTCAGCAGCCAGTGGGTGGCATCACCTCCATCATCCAGGATCTGACGAACAGATGGTGTATTCAAATATCAGGATTGGTAATAAAAAAAAAACAGCGGTTAAAGGTTTTAGTTAGTTGCATATCCTTTACAGGATGTAGCAGTCAACCCCAGCATTTTTTGGCTGCTGTGATTCCTGAGTAAGTTTACGTTCAGTAGTCTGCCATTACTTTCTGAATGAATGGCACCCATACTATTTCATTAAAAAAAAACACAAGGCAGTCTGCTGCCAAATCACCTGCAGCTGTGTTTCAAAGGCAGTATGCGGAATTACAAACTGCATCCGTAACCCCTTCACCACAGAGCCGGTTAAAGGTACAAGGATCAAATTAATTGCACCGGATTTACACCAGGATCTATCCAAAATATCTTCTTTCTACAGAGCAGCCTGCTGACAGCATCACATCTCCATCATCCAGGATGTGAAAGACAGAAAAGAAACACTAACCTCCCAAGTATGTCATAAAAGGCGATTAAGGAGGGCAGGACTTGGGCAGGCTTCCCTCTCCCAAACACAACTGTAGGTACAAAATCCAAGCACCCATGAACAAATGTAAAGATAACAGCCTGGAGTGAGTTGGTTCAGGACCTATGCAAGAATGGGATATCAAAGGCAAAAGAAGAGAATGCCATGGCAAGGCAAATAATGCCACAGGGATATATATATATATATATATATATATAAGAAACAAAATAAAGTTGTTTTTTTCAAAATGGTGGGGTGCTGGACACATTTATTGTGATATTCTGTTTTTTGTGGAAATAAGCGAACTACTCCAGTCACACTCTGGTTGGTTTCAAGTCTAACACGTCCCTGTACTCTACATGTATCAGCAGTTCCAACTTGTGCTTTGTGTTCCTTCAGTTCTCAGCTTGTTCCCCATCAACCCAAACACAGGCAATCCTGCAGACCTTGTTCTCACTGTGATGAATTAATCTACTATCTATATTTAACGTCCTGCAGATTAAATTCACCATGTGTTACCAGGGGACCATAATGGAAACAGAAAATACCAACACTGTAACCTAACTGGCATGTCTAAGAGGTGACCGAGGAGGGTTTGAATGAGACTGGCTACCTCACTCTGTAGAGAACATTAGCTGCCCAATCCAACCAATCATCAACACATCTACAAAGGGTTTAGCTTGATTTGGTTGAGGTGCAATGCTTCATTAAGAGATGACAGGCAACAGAGTATGAAGAAGATGAGTGCACCCTTCGATCAACAATGTGGACTTGGGTTGGATATCCAATTGTGTCAGCACTGACATTCTTAATAACCAGTACAACAATGGATAGATGAATTAACCTCATGAAATAAGTATCAGAGACTCATTTGCTGGCAGACAAGCATGATAGTCCATCTGCTACCTCAGCTTCCATTTACTGTATAAAATCTTGCTAAAAGAGTAAATCTGCAAACAACAACAACAACTCAACAAGCATGGATATTGATCCTGTAATAGGACCACTTGTAAATGTGACATTGGGACATACCATGTTGGGCTGCCATCCTTCCGCATTGACACACTTGTCAATACACCACCAGAAGTCCTCCTCTGTCTCCCCTTTCCAGGCGTAGATAGCAAAGCCAGCTTCAGCCAGGGCTGCAGCCACTTCATTCTGAAATAATAACAGATAATAAGATAACATCACAGCAGATGCAACCATCAGATATGTGTTGTTGAGACAGTTATGGCATGCAAATGAATGTAAAGCCATTAAAGTCTTTAAAGAGTAGTAACACAATAACTTACCTGGCATGTCATGGATGGGGTTGGTTTAGTCATGCTGTGATATACAAAGATAAACTACAACACACTGAAGCTGATTCACCTGTGTGGAGTAGATGTTACATACATAGATACATACTACACACTAAACACTCACTCACCTGTGCGGAGTAGATGTTACATACAAAGATAAACTACAACACACTGAAAGCTGATTCACCTGTGTGGAGTAGATGTTACATACAAAGATAAACTACTACTAACTAAACACTGACTCACCTGTGTGGAGTAGATGTTACATACAAAGATAAACTACTTCACACTAAACACTGACTCACCTGTGTGGAGTAGATGTTACATACAAAGATAAACTACTACACACTAAACACTGACTCTCCTGTGTGGAGTAGATGTTACATACAAAGATAAACTACTAAACACTGACTCACCTGTGTGGAGTAGATGTTACATACAAAGATAAACTACTACACACTAAACACTGACTCACCTGTGTGGAGTAGATGTTACATACAAAGATAAACTACTACACACTAAACACTGACTCACTTGTGTGGAGTAGATGTTATAAACATAGATAAACTACTACACACTAAACGCTGACTCACCTGTGTGGAGTAGATGTTACAGGCACACCATCTGACTGACGCACCCAAAGCAGCTAATGTTTCCACAAGAACCTGCAGACATAAATACAATCATCTGAGGTCACGTCTACACATGACTATGAGAGTAACTGCTTGTTGTTACAGACACACTGATGTTACATCTGAGGCCACGTCTACACATGCCTAAGAGTGACTGCTTGTTGTTACAGACACACTGATGTTACATCTGAGGCCACGTCTACACATGACAATAGAGTGACTGCTTGTTGTTACAGATACACTGATGTTACATCTGAGGCCACATCTATACATGACTATAGAGTGACTGCTTGTTGTTACAGACACACTGATGTTACATCTGAGGCCACGTCTACACATGACAATAGAGTGACTGCTTGTTGTTACAGACACACTGATGTTACATCTGAGGCCATGTCTACACATGACTATAGAGTGACTGCTTGTTGTTACAGACACACTGATGTTACATGTGAGGCCACGTCTACACATGACTATAGAGTGACTGCTTGTTGTTACAGACACACTGATGTTACATCTGAGGCCACGTCTACACATGCCTAAGAGTGACTGCTTGTTATTACAGACACACTGATGTTACATCTGAGGCCACATCTACACATGACAATAGAGTGACTGCTTGTTGTTACAGACACACTGATGTTACATCTGAGGCCATGTCTACACATGACTAAGAGTGACTGCTTGTTGTTACAGACACACTGATGTTACATCTGAGGCCACATCTACACATGACTAAGAGTGACTGCTTGTTGTTACAGACACACTGATGTTACATCTGAGGCCACGTCTACACATGACTATAGAGTGACTGCTTGTTGTTACAGATACACTGATGTTACATCTGAGGCCACATCTATACATGACTATAGAGTGACTGCTTGTTGTTACAGACACACTGATGTTACATCTGAGGCCACGTCTACACATGACAATAGAGTGACTGCTTGTTGTTACAGACACACTGATGTTACATCTGAGGCCATGTCTACACATGACTAAGAGTGACTGCTTGTTGTTACAGACACACTGATGTTACATCTGAGGCCACGTCTACACATGCCTAAGAGTGACTGCTTGTTGTTACAGACACACTGATGTTACATCTGAGGCCACGTCTACACATGACTATAGAGTGACTGCTTGTTGTTACAGACACACTGATGTTACATCTGAGGCCACATCTACACATGACTAAGAGTGACTGCTTGTTGTTACAGACACACTGATGTTACATCTGAGGCCATGTCTACACATGACAATAGAGTGACTGCTTGTTGTTACAGACACACTGATGTTACATCTGAGGCCACATCTACACATGCATATAGAGTGACTGCTTGTTGTTACAGACACACTGATGTTACATCTGAGGCCACATCTACACATGCCTATAGGGTGACTGCTTGTTGTTACAGACACACTGATGTTACATCTGAGGCCACGTCTACACATGACTATAGAGTGACTGCTTGTTGTTACAGACACACTGATGTTACATCTGAGGCCACATCTATACATGACTATAGAGTGACTGCTTGTTGTTACAGACACACCGATGTTACATCTGAGGCCATGTCTACACATGACTATAGAGTGACTGCTTGTTGTTACAGACACACTGATGTTACATCTGAGGCCACATCTACACATACCTAAGAGTGACTGCTTGTTGTTACAGACACACTGATGTTACATCTGAGGCCACGTCTACACATGACTATAGAGTGACTGCTTGTTGTTACAGACACACCGATGTTACATCTGAGGCCATATCTACACATGACTATAAGAGTGACTGCTTGTTGTTACAGACACACTGATGTTACATCTGAGGCCACATCTACACATGACTATAGAGTGATTGCTTGTTGTTACAGACACACTGATGTTACATCCCCCCCCCCCCTTTTTTCGCATTTCCTAACTAAAAATCCCCCGTGCCCCGCCCATACACAGTATACGTAATAATGGAAGCTAAATTTAATAACACATACTAAAACATAACATGAAAATTAGCACAAGCAAAACAGAGGAAATGACTATAACTAAAGAAGAACAAACAGCAACAATTCACCTAAACGAACATCCCTTGAAACAAGTAAAGAGCTTCAAGTACCTAGGAAGTATAATATCATCAAATGGCAGATCAGAAGACGAGATCGAAAATAGGTGCAATAAGGCAAATCAACTCATTGGACAAATGGCACCAATACTAAAGAACAAACATGTATCAATAACTACTAAGAAAGCACTTTACAACACAATCTTCCTACCAACTCTCTGCTACCAATGCCAAACCTGGACAATGACAGAAAAAGAGAAAAGAAAAATCACAACAACAGAAATGAGGTTTCTGAGAAGAATACTCAACGTATCAAGAAGAGATAAGATCAGAAATGAAGAAATCAGGACTAAAGTAGGGGTTAAAGCTGCTCTAGATTTTATTAGAAAGCAGCAAGTCAAATGGTTTGGCCATGCAAGTAGGCTACCAGTCAACAGCATGCCACAACAAGCAATGATGTACAGACCAGATGGAAACAGAGGAAGAGGCCGACCACGTAAACGTTGGACTGAGGGAATAACAGAATCCATGGGAATGTCGATATACGAAGCCCATAACCGGGCACTCTCACGAAGTTTATACTTCACCTCGACACCGCAAGGTACAAGAGGAACATGATGAGATGAGATGACTAAAACAAGTCTAGACGTGCACATAAAACGTGATTTGTGGGTCTACTTACTTTATAAAATGAATTTTAGAAGGGTGGGACGTACAGAACCGTAAAGAATGAAGGGAAAAACAATATCAAGTAATCGGTTCCTGTATTAACGCGATCTTGAAATAATCTTAATTCCCCCCCCCCCCCCCCCATGGAAACCCTAAAATTCCCCCTACGGGGGGGGGGGGGATTCCCCACCGGTTGAGAACCACTGTCGTAGCCCATGAATACATGAACTGATCGCATATGTGCCATGTAGAGGTATCACGCAGAATAGCCACGTAGAGGTGTCACGCATAGGTGTCACATAGAGGTTCCGGCTAACGTTTCCACGTAGAGGTACCAAGTGTCACGTAGAGGTTCGTGTTAGTTACCAAGTCCTTTAACTTTTTCTTGTATTCAGCATTTCGCACCCGAGCGGCAGCACCCAGCACTATCTTTCACGCTCATCATCATCATCATCATCATCATCATCATCATCATCATCATCATCATCATCATCATCATCATCAGCATCATCATGGAGCAATTAATTTGCAGAACGTCGCTTCAATCACTGCCCGCTGAAAACAACTTAATCATTCGGTTCCCCTGGCACATGCATTTTCATAACCACTGTGTCTTTAAAGTTGTGTGCCCACCTTTGCGTTGGCTGACCCCTGCCGTATTTCATATTTTCACTGCATTTGTCTTCACTTGTTTCATGTGTGATATTTTTGACTAGGAATCGTGGTGAGCTTCCTGATCGCACCATGCAAGTTTTATTGCTTCGTATTGACAAGCGTTGGTATTGGTAGCCGTCGTATGTATTGATTTCACAGACTCGTGTTATCTATAGAGAGGCGATAAATATACTTTAACAGACGTTACAAACAATAGCTAGGCCATCTCTCAATATCTGATAATTTGCAACAGTAAATCTAAACACAGATTAGCCGTTTCGTATACTGTAAGGATAAACGGGAATATTCTTAAACAAGTGAACTATCGCTATCAGCTATCTCGGAACAGTCATAGTAGCATTTGACAGGAGGTGCCTCGAAGAAATTAGAACAAGAATCGCTATGGCAAAGGTAGTATTTTTCAAAATGAAAAACATACTGATTAATAAAAAAAAAAACAACGCAATATATACATAATACACATACATAAATGACAGGAAAAGATAATTATGGAGGGAGATTACCACAACGTAGATGGATTAAAGATGTGATCGATAATTTACACTCGACAGCTACAGAGGAAGGACATCTGGTTTACAACAGAGAAGCTCTTACGGGGAAAACGTTCTACACTACAAAACGCCACTGGATGATGATAATGATGATATGGAAATTACTATTCAAACCTGGCTTCCTATTGAATTTTCTTCCATAACCAGAACGTCGTTTCCGCACAGTAAGAAACTCGTTCCGACTAGCTAAATTCTGTTTTATCAAAAACTGTTATGTCATAGCTTAATTGTTTTCTTGAAAACTCGGGCACCCATTTACTGCTGCACACGAGAGTGTTTCCTTTTGAGTTTTAAGAGAAGAACAGGAAACAAGCAGTATCCGAGATGTGAAGGTGAAATGAGCGGACAGAATGCTTTCAGGGGCCGGTAAACCTGGGTTCAAGGTGGCAGGATGTGAACCAGGACTATTTATTAGCCCTGTGTGTGAGTGATAGCAAGGTGGGCTACTAGACACAGGTACTATAGCATGATGGGCTATAGACACAGGTACTATAGCAAGGTGGGCTACTAGACACAGGTACTATAGCAAGGTGGGCTACTAGACACAGGTACTATAGCAAGGTGGGCTACTAGACACAGGTACTATAGCAAGGTGGGCTACTAGACACAGGTACTATAGCAAGGTGGGCTACTAGACACAGGTACTATAGCAAGGTGGGCTACTAGACACAGGTACTATAGCAAGGTGGGCTACTAGACACAGGTACTATAGCAAGGTGGGCTACTAGACACAGGTACTATAGCAAGGTGGGCTACTAGACACAAGTACTATTGCAGTCGTGTATTTCACGATGGGTTATATACACGTCCTTGCCCGCCCCCTTTCTCTCTCTCTCTCTCTCTCTCTCTCTCTCTCTCTCTCTCTCTCTCTCTCTCTCTCCTGTTCCAAACCTGTCTACCATGCATCTCCTCCCATGGTCTGTATGTCTCTCTAAAACATATCTCTTTTAGCCAATATCTCTTCTTTTTATCATATTTCTCTCTTTCAATGTGTATGTTTCTTTTACATCCTGTATCTTCCTCCCCCTCTGTCTTTCATTTTGATTTTTGCTCTTTCACTCTAGCTTTAACCCTGTATTTATGACTTTCTCACAGCCTCTCTTTCTCTGCGCACATCTTTCACCCCACATCTCTCTCTTTCTCTGTCTCGCTGTCTCATCTCACTACCCCTTCTTCTATCTCAAACATATATGCTCTTTCTCTGTCTCTGTCACTTTTGTTTTTACCCCTTTATCTCCCTCTCCCAATCCTAACTCTTTCACATTGTATCTCTTCTTTCTTACTCACTAACCCTCTCCCCCTCTTTCAATGTATACACGCCTCTTTCTCATTCTGCATGTCTCTTCCTCTTTCCGTGTTTCTCTTTTGCTCTTTTACCCTAGCTCTCATCTTGTATTTATCTGTCTATTTCTCAATATCTCTTTCTCCCAACTTCTCTCTCATCTTGCACACATCTCTCTCATTTTCTCAATCCTATCTCTTTCACCCTACATCACTTCTTTCTTAATCTCTCCCCTCGTTTAAAGTACAGATGTCTCTTTCTCATCCTGTATGTCCCTGCCTTTCTCTTTCACCCTAACTCTCACAGTGTACTTCTCTGTCTCTCTGTCTCCCTCCTTTATCTCACCCTGCATCTCTTTCTCTATCTCCCTGTGTACCTCCTCTCTCGTCCTCTCTCATTCAATTCTATCTCTTTTACTCTACGTCTCGCCTTTCTCACTCTCTTTCTCTCAATTTGTATGTGTTTCTTTTACTCCCTGTGCCTTTCTCTTTCACTTTAACTCTTACATAGTATTTCTTTACAACCCCCCCTCCTCAATATATCATCCTGCATTTATCTCTCTCTCTCTCATTGTCCCTCCCTCTCCACATTCTCCTCTTCTCTCCATCTCCACTCTTACCCTCCCCCTGTCTCTCATAGTCGCAGAGAGATAAAAAGGACAGGATGTCAGACGGGCCTACGTGCCAATTCTTAACCCTTTGAAAATAAAATTAGTTTGTTCTCTCTCTCTCTCTGTCTCTCTCTCTCTCTGTCTCTCTCTCTCTCTGTCTCTCTCTCTCTCTCTCTCTCTGTCTCCCTCTCTCCCCCGTTCAACTGATCACCCCCTGATCAGGCTATGAAGTTTGCCAATCACGCGCACGTCTACAGCGATTAACCTTAATGCCGCTGATGTATCCGCTGACAGGCATCTGCACGCCCCAGCAGCAAATGTATTCCTTCAACGACCTCTTCCTGGCCACACTGCGACCTTACCTTCAACGACTCTCTTTTGTGGCCTTCAGAATGCAAATCATCATCATCATCATCATCATCATCATCATCATCATCATCATCATCATCATCATCATCATGTGGCATATGACCGCCTATTTCATGGCTCTTCATCTTAACCGAACACCAGAACCTTCGACTGGGTTCTGTGTTTTTGTCCCGATTACTCAATGTGGCCAAACAATCTAGGTATTCACCTATTTGCCTTTCCCTTGCTCTGTTCTAATCAATTTTGCCAGTTGGGAATAACGATACACGAAGCTCGTAAGCGGGTACTCTCCCACTGTTTATACTTCACCTCGACACCGCAAGGTACAAGAGGAACATGATGAGATGGGATGAGATGAGAGTCGCTAAATTTTCTAATTATTTCTCCTCATAACGCGCCCAGAAGATGTATGTCTGCGTGTAATTTCTATAATGCAATTTACAGTTCTCATATATTTCTTGTAGGACTTCCTTGTTCGTGTTTGACTTGTTTTCTGTTTGACCACGGCATTCTTTGCATTTTCCGCAGAAGCAATATTTCCAATGCATTAGATGTTTCCCAGCAGTCGGATTATGTTTCCGTCTGGCCTTTTCTCGGAGTTTTGCACTCCCTACAGCACTATTCTTTCCAAGCCATGATGATCTACCCGTTCTTCTGCATTATACACTCAATCACACACACACACACACACACACACACACACACACACACACACACACACACACACACTCACACACACGATAGAGGAAGTCAATAAGTAAGCCACAAATAGCTGTAGAAAAATAACTAAATATGATAACAACTTGAAACAAGTTTATTTTTATACAACATTGTCCCTTTATTTCTCAACATAATTTCCACCAACATTGATGCACTTATCCCATCGTTTTATCAGTCCTCCCAAACCGGTCTCATAGAACTGCGTGCTCTGTTTTCTAAACCACGTTTTCACTTCACATTCAACTTCGGCGTCATTCGCGAAATGTCTCCCACCAAGGTGATTTTCAGTGGATCAAAAAGGTGGAAATCGCTAGGGGATAAGGGATAAGGGCTTAAGGTGGATATCTCATTTTCGTCCAAAAGATACAAATCCCTGGTTTTATCTGGGATCGGAACATCTTTCCCCCTGATTTATTAGACGTATTCTGATTCATCAGTCCGGCTACTGTCTGGTAATGACACCCTTCCATTAACACCCGGTAAAGGATTTTGGTTGCGTGGTCTTAGGTTAAAGTGAGGCTTCGAAATGTATGCTTATTTGTCTTTTATGGCAGGGTTGAGAACGAGCATATTTGTTAGTAATACATATATATATATGTGCGCGCGCGCGCGCGTGTGTGTGTGTGTGCGTGTATTAGCGCCGTGCAACAGTGTGTGTGTTTACGTGCGTGAGTTATAGCTGTGAACGAGCATGTTTGTTAGCGATGTAATCGTGCGTGTGTGTGTGTGTGTGTGTGTGTGTGTGTGTGTGTACGCGTGTGCGTGTGTGTGTGCGCGCGTGTGTGTGTGATATCAGTGAACGAGCACGTTTCTTAGCATTGGACTAAAAGACTGGATTACCCCATTAGCTCCCTAGCAGTGATCTAAACGATTGAATTACCTCAAGACAAATGGTATAAACGATTGGATTACTTCATTATCTCACTAGCCGTGGTCTAAACTATCGAACTACCTCATTAGAATAGGTCTAAACTATTGAATTACCTCATTAGTATTGATTTAAACGATTGCATATAATGACAAGAGCCACTTTAATTCAAATCTGACATTAATGGCTGAGTAATTATCTTCTCAATCTCTTTCTCTCTCTCCCCTCTCTCTCTATCTATCTCTCAAATTTTCATTCCATTTTAGGGGCCCTATGTCCCATTCAACAGTCTCTCTCTCTCACTTATCTCCCCCTATCTCATTTTCGGCCCATTTCTCTCTCTCTCCTCCCTCTCTCCATTAATTCTATTCTACTTTCCCTCTCTCTTTCTCTTTCCCATATCCCCCTTTCCCCGTGCTAGAAACATGTCACTCAGCAGGCTGCTGGTCTATCACACAACACTGGGCATCCCGTCTCGCTTGGCAGCAACCCCATGACCCGATGTCACGTTTCTAATGCAAGCTACACAGGGAGAAACATTACGTCATTAACACACAACGCTCATTTCAGGAGGAACAGTACACAACATTCTGACACAGAGATGCAGTTTAAACCTACATAGTCCAGAAATTAATAACAGAATGGGCATCACAGCGACCATACACTTCGGCAAGATTCGTCTACATAATTTAGGCTGCAAGATCCGAACAATAACGGGAACTATGATTATTGCAAGCTATCGTGAAGTGCAGCCAGGGAACCGTGAATACGCCAGACGGCATGCATAATTAATTAAGGAAGAGCAAAATGGAATAGTGCATTAATATATTAATCCACCCCCCTCCCCCCCCCCCCCCCCCCCCAAAAAAAAAAAAAATCAAAATAAAACATCACATCAACTATTGTGTATGTTTAAGCAATTTTGCATTAGCGCATTTGACATATTAGGTAACAAAACAGTACAGGAAGTCCCAGTTAACGTCGGAGTTACGTTCATGGAAAACGCGACTTTAAGTGAAACGACGCATAGCGAAACACTATTTCCCGTACAATTAAATGAAATACGTGTATTATGTAATGTTTATTGTGATGGTTGTTGATTTTTATTGGCTAAATAGAGGTGGGTTGGAGGGCGAGTGGTAGAATTATTAAGACGTAGAGGCATTGCAACCACAACTCGCTCCAAAACTATCATCAGCAATACTAGTACTGCTCTCACCCGCTTTCTTAGCTAGATCTTTATAGAGAGACTTTGCTTTCTCTCGGATAGCCATCTTGCTCACAGGCATATTCCGTTGGTTCTGGTCTTCAATCCAGACGGCCAATAGTGCTTCCATGTTCTCCATAAGAGTACTTCTGGTACGAGTGATCTTGGAAGCACTCAAAGGGGTTACGTTTTTAGCACCCTCTTTGATTTTGTCAGCACTTGCACGAATTTTCCTTACCGTGGTTGGAGGTAAAGCATTGACTTTACCGATATCAACAGCCCGATCGCCAGCCTCAAAACGGCGTAACACATCTAACTTACACCTCAAGAGTAACAGTTTTCCTGGTTCTCTTACAAACACACTATCATCAATTATTGTGCGCTTTGAACTCATAATTATGGGTGATTACACGATAAAATACCGGTCTCAGTGGCTAAGGGCTTGCGAACTCGGTTTTTGAGCCCGTATACCCGGGTTCGAAACACAGCGGTGCTGGTTTTTTTTTTCTTTTCAGAAAGCAATGGCAAACTACTGAACGTAAAATATGCCCAGGAATCACGAATAGCGAAAATGCTGGGGTTGACTACTACGCCCTGTGAAGGACATGCAACTAAATTTATTTTTACACGATAAAATCATGAAAAAACGCACTGCACAAAATGTAAAATAGCGACGTTAAAGCGGCATAGCTACGCAGGTGACGACGTTATAGCGGAACGTAGCGACCGTAAAGTGAAGTTATGTCCCATTGTGACAACGACGTTATAGTGAAACGACGTAAACCGAAGCGACATATAGCGGGGCCTTCCTGTACAAGCTATAAACTTCAGTGTCGCGACGACGTTAGTCGAGGGTCAGGGTTGGAATCCGGTACGTATATTCAGCTTTTCTATTGTTCTCTCTGTGTAGAGTGGCGGAGCGGCTTTCCGAGTGGCTAGAATGCAAGGTTCTCCTTCTGTAGACCCGGGTTCGAATCCGCGGTAAGGTGTGTATTGTTTTATTCTGTCGGGGGTAAAAAGAAAACCCTAACCTGCACAGTTCGCGGCAACTGCACCAGCCAGGCGGCCTTAATCCCTCAGGCTCAAGACCTCCCCCCTTTTGTTTTTCTGTTCACCGCAATGTACTATAGGCAGTAGATGACAGTACGTGGCGGACTGGCCTGAGTGTCAGCTTGGACTATAGCAAATAGGCCCTACTGAGGTGGGCCCTCTTCAACGTTAGACAATATGTTAAAATGTTAATGGCCTTTTAGTCCTGGCAACCCATATTATTAGACCTAGCCAGCCGCTGGTTGTGTTTGTTTTCGCCCATAGGTTACCGGAGTCCAGAAGAGAGGCAAAGAAGAGTAACAAGCATGTTGCGTAAGAGAAGACTACAGAGGGTTTGTGAGGGTTGCTCATTTAGTCATTAAATAGACCTGTCTGAGCTGTAACTGAATCAAACGCTATTGTACTGTAGTACGTGTTCTGCAGGTTGAAGTGCGTGTGGCATGTACACACTGTTTTATGGCTTATCTCTAGCTTTGTCACTATTGAATCGTTATATCCTGTTCTGAATCTAAATCTATTAATTTGACAAATCCTGTCCAATAGATCATATTTATCCTTTTTTAAAAAAATTTCTAATGGGCACTTTCTGGATGTTTATATTAGCTTTTCGTCCCGTTAATGTGTAACTGGAGAATCTGGTTGTTATGCCCCACCGCCGTCACTGGGCAATTTATCAGCCATCGCCTTTCTTGATTTACCGCAACTGTGCGGAATTCAGTGCAGAATAGCAGTGGTGAAGTTACATTTCTTTCTTTAATTTTTTTTTAGTTCATAAAATTGTCGCTATTATCGTCATCCACTACATCGTCATCATCAAGTGTAAAATATCGAGGACGATCATGTTTCTCCACAGCTCTTGCTTCCCAGCAAATTGTATCAATTCACGTGTTGATATCTCGCCAATGACATGCATCAAGAATGCCAAGAACCTTGTCTTGCTGTATTCCTTTATGCCCTATTCCATCAATCTTACCCGTTGCTACAATGTGTTCCAGTTTGTCTCTGTTCATAATGTGGCCAAGACATGTTGACTGTCACCTGGTAATGTTTGGTATGTCTCTGGGTCGTACCCTATTTCAAAACATATAGATTAGCCATCTGGGCTACCTATGGTGACACCTATTATTTTCAGAGATCTCTGGAGACGAAAGATGGCGAGTAAGGAGCTGAACCGGACGCACACGCCATGTGTCTTCACTTGGTACATGCTGGGAATTAACACTTCGCACTCCTACAGCAGTACATACTAAGAGATTACTACGTTTATCTTTCTTTCTTTTACAGCAGCCTCTCTTCTTTGATTATATAGTGTATATACTACTCATTATATACTACTATACCATGCTTATGGGCATGGCACTTGGTGAGGATGACCAAATAATGTTGATACTAGTGTTGAAAACATTACTATATACAGAACAAAACATCATCATCACACCTCATCACATATACCACCCAACCGCAATCTTATATCTGAACAGCTGCACCTGGCAGACAGCCGAGAGGCACATCTCCAGAGACAATTGATGTTGTGTAAACAGTGTATACGGATGACAATGGAGCTGACGCATGTCAGGAGCAGAGCGTGAGGTCATGAATGGGTACAGCATGAGGTAGAGATAGCAGCTGTGGTGTAAGCTACATCTGAATATAACAACGGGGATTAGATTACACGTTTGCGTTCTTAACATTCATCTACAGCCAGTCCCGATACATGTATGTGAACCGTGGACAATGGGAGACTTACGAGGCTTTTTTGAAGAGGCTCAGTCCTGGCTTTGTCGACCCGGTGGTCATGAATTCCTATCCCCTTTGCGGTGGGATGTTTTTTTTTTTATTACAGTGACACGGGCTCCCAAAACGACCATCCTAAAATGGGTACCCGGAAATTCCCCGGAAAGTGAAGGTGGCCGGCGGGACACAGGCCATGTCACCTATCGAGTGATGATCATTCTAAAGATGTGGGCTAGCACCATATACTCAAACAGTCTCCAGGCGTGAAAACAAATCCTCTACTACCTTGTGCTTCCCTAGAGGCTGAAGACATGAGGCTCGAGAATACCATCAATCACTATGGCGTAGGTCCTTGCAGAACGACGCTCCATCACGGCCTGACAAATAGTTTCTGAATATTCTGTGTATCCCCTTGCCTCATGAATGTTCATATCCCAGATGTCTGCAGTATCCTATGTCCATCCTCGCGCTGTCGACCCATGTCTGTTCTTCTAAAAATCACGCCTTCCATCACAGTTATTTTTTTTTCCAAACCGATGTGACATGTAATATGGAAAAAGTATCTCAGTTTCCGAGAAATGATACTGTTCAGATCTTGTAGAATGTCTGTGCCTGTCCACGATATTCTAAGAACATTCAAGTTTAAAACTCACGAATTTCCAGTGATCGTGAAAGGACGCGTGAATGTCATTCGTATGTTACCACAGATGCATTTTCTCAAAAACTACTTCAATTTGCTGGTGTTGTGTTTCAGTTCTTAATACTGTTTAGCCTATGTTTCGCTAAGGCCAGTCTCTGTGTAACTTCTTTTGAGAAGTCATTACTGTGTGAAACTTATGGAGTCAAGATAGTCAAAGTATGTGACATTTTCAATACCATTGGCAGGTGAAAAGAGTAATGAATACGGTGAAACAAAACTACACTCCGTGAGCACCAGACACTCACATCAGAATTCTCGTCTGCCTGTCACCTCCCAATGAAGTATGGACCCTCAACCAACTTACGGCCTGCCCTTTGTAGACTTGCTGATGACTGGTTGGGTTGTGCAGCTCAGTTTTGTTTACGGGATGAGGTAGACAGTACTACACAAACACCCACCCGTCTTAGTCGTCTCTTACTACACGCCGAGAAGGTTACAGTGTTACTATTCTTATCCCCTGTACGGTGATATCAGAATTAGGCAGCCCAAATTATTTGACCATGTCATAAAAAGGGATGAAGTTAAATATGTTGTGACAACATAAACGTTGACGGGGAAGAGACACGGGAATGTATCAAGAGAAAAGATACTACAAAGATTGGCATCGTGCTAGAGAGATACATGTGTATCATACATTTTTTGGCATAACGCAAGCACAAGAGGCTGTGGCCATATGTAACAATAACCTCATATGGTCTGGATTATAAAGAGAAGATGCGCTATCTAATACAACCCCATAACTTGTTTATCTTTACACCAGGACAGCTCATTCGGACTGTATTTGAGTAATTATCACGTCTGCTGCCCAGTATGGAACACAGGAAACTTATTTTGTCTCCACACGAAAGCCTGTTACGTCGCTGTCTTTGTTGTAGATGTGCTTATATAATCATGACCGAGCAGACAGGCAACCCACAGACACTTACTGGAACGTGATGTCTACATCACGGCAAACTACTTACTTACTAATAAACACGGTGTGGAATGTGTCAGCAGAATTGAATCGACTAAACCTTTCTGATTTAAATATTAGTTATTTATTAGTTAGAGAAAAATGATTTGATGAGTTTATGTTTGTTGTCTGATCCATGGTAATTTAGCTACAAAAGCTTAAAGCTAAGATCGGGGATATTCTTATTAGTGCGTCCTTTCACATAAGAATAATCGGATCCGGAATACAGTAATAAAGCCTGACTGTTAGTCTATGAGCTGTAATATCTCTGTGCAGTTCTCATGGACCATTATTTATGAGTGCTATATGGGTGTAGGATTAAACTCAGGACCAGTGGGGCCGGTAGCGAGTGCACTAGCCATTGCTTTACCGCGGTTCCAATCTTTCCACAATGACGGGTTTCAAACAAGTGCTAATATCATGTTAGAATTCCCTCGATTGTCCATTGTCATCGCCATATGTTCCTAGATCGCTCATCGAAGTAATAAGGACATGACAAGAGACATTTACGGAACGCATCAGCAGATGGATGGGGTGGAATAGGCAAATTGAGCGCTATGTGGGAAAATACAAGGTAAAGGGAACACGCGAATACAGAGTAAGAAATGTCTGTGTGTGTGTGTGTGTGTGTGTGTGTGTGTGTGTGCGCGCGCGCGTGCGTGTAAGAAAGCTTACTCAGCTGGGCAGCAAATAACAATATAAGCAACGTCAAGTTCATTTACACATCAGACTATACTTATAGCAAAAGAGTCATGATTACAAATGTATGTGATAGACAGACAGTTGAAGAAGTAGAAGAAGAAGAAGAGGAGGAGGTGGAGGAGGAGGAGGAGGAAGAAGAAGAAGAAGAAGAAGAAGAAGAAGAAGAAGAAGAAGAAGAAGAAGAAGAAGAAGAATGCTCTCTGCCACCTACATCCTTATCGGTGACCCACGTCAATACCTAAATGCACCGCTTGGGTTATTCAGGCGGAGCAACATTTATAGAAGAACATAAACATTTCCATGCCAACTCTGGCAATGCAAACACAAACAAACCGCTAGTAGACCATGAACAGACGTCACAGACAGGACACAGAACGATGCATTTCACGAGGCTGTGCAAACAGTTTACAATCAAATAATAAAATATGTAGTCAGAAAAACCAGCGTGCCAGACACACAGTCAACAATAAACATACAAAAAAATACAGTAGCTTTCACCTTTGAGGACCAAATCTCGGTCACAGAATAAAATGTAAGGGGTATTAAGTACAAAGCCTGGTTGTGTTGTTTATCAACATTGTTGTGTCTAGTCTCGAAATAATCTTCAGTGCAGTCTTATTTAGTGTATATCTAAGGGAGTGTATACTATTTATTTTTACTGTTACACGCTGATTGTGTAGCACGCCTGCTTACTGGCCCGATACCTACGGGTTTGAATCACCACGGAAGCTGATTTAAAAAAAAAAGTCACATAGGCTGCCAGATCGCCATGCCTTAATTTTTTTTTAGTGGACGTAGCAGTCAACCCCAGCATTTTGGCTGTTCGTGATTCCTGAGCACATTTTACGTTCAGAAGTTTGCCATTGCTTTCTGAACCCAGCTCCTATACCTTTTTTGAAAAAAAACTAGTACCGCTGTGTTTCGAACTCGGGTATACCGGATTACGAATCGCGTCCGTAAAACCTTCGCCACGGAGACCGGTATGCTTTTAATAGGCAGCAGGAAATATCCCTGGCAGTAAAGTCGGGCCAGGTGTGATCATGACCAAATCACCTGTCTAGTGCCTAGTGTTCTATACCAAACATGGGGTTAGAACCATATTCCTCAACATGTCTGCAGGCGCGTAAATGGGTCCTTTACCTTGTCTCTTCAGCCGAGCAAACTGACAGTCTATGAATGAACTTCAAGAAATATTGTTATAGGGACGTTTCTGAGAAAGAACTAAATAAAATGAACAAACATACCTTCATATACAATATGAGCTGACATAGTGGATAATAGAACAAACCTAATGGGCAGACAAAGGGATGTAATATCTCTGTTAACGAACTTGTGTACTATCCCTAAAGATTGATGACTTAATTACAGAAAAGTTGGCTAAAGAGACAGCGCTTGGCGCCCACGCACTATGCATTGATGTATTAAGTATTTCGTAGACGACTTTGTCCTCACGTCCCACACGAAATCAGATGCAAGATACATTAAATAGTTAAACAAACTTGATGAGAGGTCACAATAATTAGGTCTAAACTGTCACAAGAGAAAAACAAAGATCAAGAGAATAAATCAAACTGATGATAACCCTATCTCCCTTGGTGAATGCTCACTCTCACTTCAAGTGATGGAATCATGTGCCAAGAAGGTATCAATTTCGGCAAAGATGGGGCGAACAAAGATATTCAAATAAGAATACAAAAGTAAAGAGGGAACTTTCACAACATTAGGAAACTTGTTGAAGTCAGAAGAAACTCAACCTAGTTTCAAACTTAGAACAGTACAATGTAAGGTCAAATCATTACTGCTGTACTGACCAGAAACACAAACCATCGTTAACTCTTGCCTGCACAGAAGAGAAGACTACATGGGATGACAGACTCACCAAGGTGGAGTTTATGGAGAGAACTAGACACATCCCAGCGAATCAAGCGGCCAGGAAATGACACTTGAGCTGGATAGGACGCACGTTGAGGCAATCTGTTTATATTATAATTAGACATACGCTTCTGTGGAGCACACAAGCTAAATGAAATAGAGGGCAGCCTAAGAACACACGAAAAAAAAGAAGAATCTGAAACAGATGAATAATATGGAAAGAACACGGAGGGAGCTGCATGAAATGGAAAAAGAGAGAAGGGCTCGGCTGAGTAGGTTGAGGGCCTACGCTCCATTGAGGGATACAAGGCAGACGGAGAGAAAAGGAGGAATACGTGATGTAGCTCATCACTCAGACACTGGCTAAGATCGATGTTTGCTTCCCGGGGTTTAGATATTTCATAGTAAACAGGCTCCAACCAACGCCCAAGGTAAAATACATCTATGACATAGCAGTGTGCTAGTTTAGCAACAGAACGTATCATTACCCATTTGAAGAGGGGGGGGGGGGGGGGGGGGGGGGCGGGGGGGTCATTTCCCAGCTACATACAGCTTTGTGGAGTCGCGGCAGCCAGGGGCTAGCATGTTTGCCTTCCGGTTCGGTGGTCACAAATTCGAACTACCTTCGAGGTGGGGATTCTTTTCGTCTCATACACTTCAATCTAGCAAATAATCAGTACCAGAATATTTAATGGGAAGTAAACGCAACGGTGGTGATACTGATTACGTCACCCGTCAAGTGCCCAATGGTTTAAACTATGGATCTAGCAATATATACTCAATAGGAAATCGTGGAGAGAGAGAGAGAGAGAGAGAGAGAGAGAGAGAGAGAGAGAGAGAGAGAGAGAGAGAGAGAGAGACAGAGAGAGACAGAGAGAGAGAGGAGAGAGAGAGAGAGAGAGAGAGAGAGAGAGAGAGAGAGAGAGAGAGACAAAAAAAAGGGGGAGAGGGTCATGTACTTTACTAACATGCGGAGTTTACGCAGTCTCGCGAAGTGAGTAACACAGATTATTCTTGAAATGAATGATCGCGAGGCAGGGAATCAGACACCTATCCCATAGCCTACGGCTATCATATGACATTAAGTTCACACTACATACTACTGCACTAAAACGTGGGCACTGTTTTTACATAATGGCATTCAACAACGCAACTTTTCCAAGTTTGAAAGCACGCTTTCAGACTTGTTATAATTTCTAATGGCTGTAGGCAAAGACAGAAGGCAATAGTCGCAGACGGCGAAATTCCGCTCTCAGTGAAGACATTCCTTCCAACGCATAAATATGACCGATGGCCTGCCAGTATGAAGTGGCAGCGCTGCAATAATCAGATGAGATGATCACCATCGCCAAACTGACCTGTCATGAGATGTACCAAAATCAATAAGCAGTACTCACAGCGTGACAAATGCGAGTGTGCCTTCAGTGGGAGCCTGTGTTTGCTAATCTGGTTGCTGCAACAACCTGCTGTTTACGGGGCCACAGGCGGTAAATAGCTAGGCACACAGACAGACAGATATAGCCTGACAGGCATAACCATACAGATAGATACAGACAGACATATCCATACAGTAAAATATAACAAGACAGACATATATGACCGGACATACATACAACGCCGGATAGACTGACATATAGATAGACATATATATTTTTTTTTAACCAGTCAGAGGTACAGAACGACCGACCGACCGACCGACCGACCGACACAGACAGACAGACAGACAGACAGACAGACAGACAGACAGACAGATAAATAGATAGATAGATAGACAGACAGACAGACAGACAGACAGGTAGATAGATAGATAGATAGATAGATAGATAGATAGATAGATAGATAGATAGATAGATAGATAGATAGATAGATAGATAAAAACTTACAGAAACATAGCTAGAAGAAATGGATAGACGCGTGACAAAGTGATAAACAGCAACATACACACACTGCTACGAGCTAAGTCAAACAGATAAACAACGCATTGTCATGCACCAAATGGACAACTGACACGCATGACTTAATTACACAAAGACATTACACTCCGCGTCATCAGGAAGGAACCAAATTGGCTTTCCTTGGGATAAAACACATAATTGCAGAGACAGAAATGGACATGTGAAATCCCACATATGATTGCCCCTTAGGCACTTTTTGTGCTGTGCAAATGAAATCTTATAGAATGAGACAAGAAAATACTTCCAATATGAAAGAATGCTTATAAAATGATTGAAATATGAGAATAATAAAATCATGCACTTTTACTTTGCGTAAGATAACGAAAAGATATGAGAAAAATACAATAATACATTTTTAAAGGAATGAGTAACAGCATAGAATGATGAGGACAAGACAATCATACAATTTCACTTGAATGAAAGATAATTAAATAATAATATAATCATAAACTTTAACTTGAATGAATAAGATCAGAAAAATATATGAGACTAATGCAATCATACACCACCATATGAATGAGTTACATCATGAACATATGTGAGAATAATGCAATCATACACTTCAACAGGAATGAGTGATATCATGAACATGTGTGAGAAAAATGCAATTATACTCCTCTACAGGAATGAGTTGACTACTCGTGCAGCAGAATATCTGCAACGGCTCATAAATCATTTTGCAGCCGCCTGCAGAGCCCAAGGCTCACCATCAGCCTAAATAAAACACAGGTGATGGAACAAGATGCTGGTGCACCTCCATCAATCGAAATTTCTAATTACGAATTGAAGATTGTCAATGAGTTTGCGTATTTGGGATTGACAATATCGGATAATCTTTCCTTAGAGACAAAAATCGACAAACGCATTGGAAAGACAGCCACACCACTTTCCAGACTAAGAAAGTTTGGGAGAATAATAGACTAACAGAGCGTACAAAAGTTCAAGTATATAAAGCTTGTGTTGTTAGGACACTACTCTATGGGTCTGAATCCTGGACTTTGTACTCACGACAGGAAATAAAGTTGAATTCCTTCCATATTCGATGTCTGAGACGTATCCTGGGCATATCGTGGAAAGACCACATAACAAACAAACGCGTGCTTGAAAGAGCGGATATTACTCCTCCTCAAGCAGTGACTCCTCCGGTGGCTGGGCCATGTATCTCGAATGGAGGATGAACGTATTCCCAAAGATATCCTATACGGAGAATTAGCCGCAGGGAAGACTCCAACCAGAAGACCCCAAATGCGACACAGGGATATGTATAAACTAGATATGAAAACCCTGGGCATAGACCCAGACGCATGAGAAAGATCTGAAGCAGACAGATGTTTTTGGAGAAGAAATGTACGAAACAGACTGGTGCTCTTTGAGCGCAATCTGATCCAACAAACGGAGGATAGGAGGCACAGGCATAAAGTGCAGTCACTTACTGCGGGACCAGGCTCGTCTTACAGATGCGGAAACTGTGACAAGAGATTGTTACTCTTGCAAAGGACTATACAGCCACCAGCGTTGCTACCATGCCTCCCCAGCGGCAGTAGGCTATAGTCCTACAGGACTGAAGAAAAGTCAGACTGCTGCTGCTGCTGCCACCGCCGCCGCCGCCACCACCACAACCACTACCACTACTACTACCACCACTACTACTACCACCACTACTACTACTACCACTACTACTACTACTACCACTACTACTACTACCACTACTACTACTACCACTACTACTACTACCACTACTACTACCACTACTACTACTACCACTACTACTACTACCACTACTACTACTACCACTACTACTACCACTACCACTACTACCACTACTACTACTACTACTACCACTACTACTACTACTACCACCACCACCACCACCACCACCACTACTACTACTACCACCACCACTACCACTACCACTACCACCACTACTACTACCACTACTACTACTACCACTACCACTACTACTACTACTACTACTATTACTACTACTGCTACTACTACTACCACTACAGAAATGAGTGATATCATGAACACATGTGAGAATAATGCAATCATAAAATGTCTACAGGATTGAGTGATTTTAAGAACATATATGAGAATAATGCAATCACACACCTCTACAGGAGGAGTGGCTGGTCAGATTCTGCTTCAGGAGACGCGGGTTCGAATCCACGGTAAGGTGTGTGTTTTTTTCTGTCGGAGGCAAAAAGAAAATCTTTACCTGCACAGTTCGCGGCGACTGCACTAGCCAGGCGACCTTAATCCCTCAGACTCAAAGACCCCTCCCCCCCCTTTCCCCCGCCATACACAGCAAGGTACTATATTGGCAGTAAATGAGAGATGTGACAGTTGTCAGACACCTCTGCAGGGATGAGTGATATGAATGTATATGAGAATAATGCAACCATAAACTTTTACTGTCAGAGTTACATCATAAAAACTAAAAAAAATTATTAAAAGCACAAAACACGCTCGCTTACTGAAATATTGTTTTGTCCGTTTATTTTTATGAAAACGGTAGCTGGGTGGGTTATGAAACAGTGAAGAAACTAGAGGCAGTTGTATACGTGGTGTTTGAGAAGAATGGTTATCGAAGATGTGGGCGCAGCGCGAATGGGAATGGTCCGAGTGTTGTGCTTGATTTAACACAAATCAAGTGGCATTAATAATAGAACAGGGGTGAAGAAGACAGCAACAAGAGAAGGCTTCCGACAGTTTCGATTCACGACATGAAAACATGTCACTATATAAAAACGACACACTGCACAATAGGGCAAGCAAGGTGCTGTGACGTGATCGCCCAGGCCTGGCGGCCACCAACTATACCTGTGTACTTCTCAAATACAGCATTGAAACCATCATTGTTAATGTCAACATGATTCCTAACAAGATGAGCCGATCACCACCGTCAAAAATGTTAATGTCAACATGATTCCTAACCGGTGACAAATTGTAATGTTGACATTTCGCACATAAAAAAATGAATAGAAAATATATATGATAAATAACAAGAAAGATATTGTCGGCGCAACGCGAACGGCAACATAATAGAACAATTATACACAGCATAAAAAATACGGTGAAAGGTCAGAGAATAATGCTTTTTCGCTACTTGACATAAGTCTAGAGGTAATGAAACCCGATACACGGTTTACATCTTTGACTTTTGATGTTTTCTTGGGGTTTTTCTTTCACATATTTGTTATTGGTTCTATTACTTACACTTTTTGCACAACAAACTTTATTGTATACATATAAACTGACTATGCTTATTTAATATTTTCTCATGCAACAACGTTCTTATTTTGTTTTGGGGTTTAAATTAGGCCTTTTTTCAATTAGATGAACTTACTTTCATATGTATATATTGTATTCATGCAGAGACGTATCTCTATTGTGTTTTCACAAATGCTTATACCTCACCCCTCCCTCCGCCCGTCTTATCTAATATAATCCATCTATCCATTCATTCAAACCCATCCACCCACCCATCTATCTGTCTGTCTATCTTTCCACTCACTCACTCACTCACTGAATGATTCATGTAGACAAACACACGTTATTGCTGTGGCTAATGCGCTTGTGATCTACAACAAATACAAGGGTTTTCCTGACCAGTACGGCTCTAGGGTCAACGCTGCCCCATCAAAATAAGACAATTTTCAGAATTCACTGGGAATATATATATAATCGAATGAATAACTGTGTCTCGTGCACTGTCAATCATTTCAGATACCTATGTTATTATTTATGTCATGTTATCAAAGTCTCAAGCACCTTCTCCACCGACATCCTACTGCCTCTCCTCACCACCCGCTTGCGGCTGTAACGAAGTACTCCAACTCTCCTCTTCTCATGACGTGAGACTGCCCCGTGTAACCGTGTCTTTTTGCGAGTTAACATCTTACAAGCTACCTTCTCTATGTTTTTGATTAGTCCATGGTGTTATCATTTTTTTCCCTATAAAATCACATCTCTGCAGCTTGATAAATTCCTTCCCAGTCTGCTCTCTCTCTCTCTCTCTCTCTCTCTCTCTCTCTCTCTCTCTCTCTAACACACACACACACACACAACACCCTCCCCCTAATATGTTCATTTATTCATCGTCTCTTGATGTGAATTTACATCTTCATTTTCTTTTCACAGTGTGTGTGTGTGTGTGTGTGTGTGTGTGTGTGCGCGCGCGCGTGTGTTTTACCCAGGAAGATGCATTAGCAAGGACACTTGTTGCGTGTATTTATCGATCAGGATAAATATATTTCCTACTATTGCACTGCCCAAGGTGTTGTGAGGTCCAGTCACGTGCCAGTATCTGTGTTTCATCTAGGTTATGTACATTTATTATTTGTTCTTCCTCAGAATCGTAACCTGCTGTGATTGTTACATTCTCTATGTCCATTCAGATGAAACTAAAGTCAACATTTTCCCAATGTTCACCATGTTGTGCACAACTCACCTGAGATGAAACGGTCAAATTGTTCATGTCAAACAAGCCGCTTCCAAAGAAAATGTCCTACGGTTGGCTTGACTCAGGCAAGCCAGCTTGCGGTAGACCTTAAAAATCTAATTATAAAATCCACGAATGCCTCAGTTAAGAACTATGACAGTGATTTGAAAATTAGGAGAGCGTTGCTATCAATCGCTCTGCTGTGAGTAGTCAAGTTTCTGCTGGAACGGCGACCGTGGAACAGTTTAGAATCAATGAACCTACACCAAGAAGTGCCAAAGGAAAACCGAAGTCAAGTTACCCCCGTCTCATCGACAGCCACCATTCCTCTATAGTCATTGTAATAAACAATTCCTGGCTAAGATTGGTCTAATCTACCACCCTTACACCCATTCTAGGACTGACAGATGATACTATGGTCATCTTCGGCAACTAAGGACAAACATCCTAATCCTCCTCCTCAATCATCATCACGAAGTGCCCTATAAAGAGGCATAGGCATTCATGAATCTCCACGTATCTCGGCCAAAGGATCAATTCTACTGGTGATATTCCTTCGTGTGATCGTCTCAGACCAACAAGCATCATAACTCTCTGTCTGCCTCTGCTTCTTCTACCGCTGATCTTTCCAGTCTTCGCGGTGTTCTCCACTGGTTCTCTACTCATTATATAACCACAGAACACTAGAAAATCAACATTTGCGCACTATAATGGGTGCTGTACGCCACATTATGGAATAGACGCATAACAAACGTGTATCATTCATTTCATTCAGTAGCATGTCCTTTACAGAACCTCGCTCCCATAACAACCTTCCGGAAAACCTCTCTATCTTAAGCAAGATGTCCCGCGTCCGATACACCCACCTGGAGATCATCCGCCACATCATGCACCCATCTTCTATTTGCCCCCCCCCCTCTTCCTCTCTTCCCAACTGGAAGAGGGGGGGGGGGAAGTATGTCATACCCCTCCATTATTGTTCTCTCCAAACTTTCGTGACGTTTCAAGTGACCAAAATATATTGACGTGGATGGGCCTTAGGTTCATACCAGAATACGATCAGCGTTGCCAGTAGTGGGTTGTGCTCAATGTTTAAATTTCAAATCCCGAAACAACCAAATAATCAATATTTCATCTTTAATCGTCTTTCGTCTTTAATAGCCAACCTTCTTCAATATTCAGCTCTTGAAGTATGGATGCATTTATTATTTTCTTTATCCAAGATATTCTTAGAATTCTTCTATAACGTGTCTATTCAAAGGCATGTATGGGGTGTTCAGCTTGTTTAGTAAGTGTCCAGGTCTCACAGGCGTATGTTGCAATGGGAAAGTTGCATGCTCGTAAAAATCAAATTTTTGTAGGTCTATCTGTCCCACTGCATAATTTATTCAGTTGTTTTAGTCTTTGAAGAGCAACAGATATTCGTCTTTCAATGTTTTTCATTGTGTCACCATTGTTGGTAATCAATGACCCAAGATAATCGATTCCACCACCTCCAATTTTACCTCATTAACATATGTTTCTTGCTCCATAGTAGTTTTACCTGTATGCATTATCTTTGTTTGTGCTATGGTAAGATATAAGTTGTGATTTTCATTATTCAACTGAGTTGATGTTATTAGGTTTTCTATACCATTCTGTGATGTGGATAGCAATACTGTATCATCAGCATATCAAATATCTGGTATGTCATGACCACCGATATTTAGGGCAGCATACCGCTCCCTGTTTATATCATCTCTGACATTTCTCATATTTTCGGAGTACAGGTTAAACAAATAGGGGGACAGCACATAGCCCTGACTGACTCCTTGCTTGATGTCAAACCAATCTGATGTCTCGCCATCTGTTCTAACCGCTGCTTGTTGGTCTAGAAAGAGCATTTTTATGAGTTGATTCACATATGATGGAAAGCCCGTATTCCTCATGATTTCCCAAAGTTTCTGATGTTGTACACAAATAAATACCTTTGAATAAT
>JACEFZ010020068.1:82500-227500 GCA_014155875.1 Cepaea nemoralis
ACTAACCACTACACTCTCACCTATCTTTAGTTATACAAATTACACTAACCATTACACTCTCACCTATCTTTAGTTATACAAATTACACTAACCACTACACTTGAATCTATCGCTTTTGTTATACAAACAACACTAACCACTACACATCAACCTATCACTTTTGTTATACAAACTACACTAACCACTACACATCAACCTATCGCTTTTGTTATACAAACTACACTAACCACTACACATCAACCTCTCTCTTTTGTTATACAAACTACAATAACCACTACACTTCAACCTATCTCTTTTGTTATACAAACTACACTAACCATTACACTCTCACCTATCTTTAGTTATACAAACTACATTAACCACTACACATCAACATATCGCTTTTGTTATACAAACTACACTAACCACTACACATCAACCTATCGCTTTTGTTATACAAACTACACTAACCACTACACTTCAACCTCTCTTTTGTTATACAAATTACAATAACCACTACACTTCAACCTCTCTCTTTTGTTATACAAATTACACTAACCATTACACTCTCACCTATCTTTAGTTATACAAACTACACTAACCACTACACATCAACCTATCACTTTGTTATACAAACTACACTAACCATTACACTTCAACCTCTCTCTTTTGTTATACAAACTACACTAACCACTAGACTTCAACCTATCTTTTTGTTATACAAACTACACTAACCACCACACATCAACCTATCGCTTTTGTTATACAAACTACACTAACAATTACACTCTCACCTATCTTTAGTTATACAAACTACACTAACCACTACACATCAACCTCTCTTTTGTTATACAAACTACACTAACCAGTACACTTCAACCTCTGTCTTTTGTTATACAAACTACACTAACCATTACACTCTCACCTATCTTTAGTTATACAAACTACACTAACCACTACACATCAACCTCTCTCTTTTGTTATACAAACTACACTAACCATTACACTACACTCTCACCTATCTTTAGTTATACAAACTACACTAACCACTACACATCAACCTATCGCTTTTGTTATACAAATTACAATAACCACTACACTTCAACCTATCACTTTGTTATACAAACTACACTAACCACTACACTTCAACCCCTCTCTTTTGTTATACAAACTACACTAACCACTACACTTCAACTACTCTCTTTTGTTATACAAACTACAATAACCACTACACTTCAACCTCTTTCTTTTGTTATACAAACTACACTAACCACTAGAATTCAACCTATCTTTTTGTTATACAAACTACACTAACCACTACACATCAACCTATCGCTTTTGTTATACAAATTACACTTGCTTAAAAGAAATGACAAAAAACAACGAATGAATAAGACATAATTAGCCCACGGACTGACTGATCGAACCACATTCTCAAGAGACGGATGGGGATTGTCATGGATGATGGAGCGTTGTAAGACACTCGTCTTCTTCAGCAGGTCGACGGCGCTCCGTGGAGTGGTTGGTACGAATCCGGCTTAATCTTCAACTGTCAGGTTCTATAATAGCTACTCCTGTCAGGGAGCTGTAGAAGCGCAATGGCCAGCACGTTTACCTGCCAGCTCGGTGGTCGTGTGTTCGAATACGCATCAAGGCGGATGTGTATTAAAATGACATGCATTTCCAGATTGAAATATAATAAAATGGGTACAGGAAAATGATCTGGGAAGTAAAAGCCACCATCGTGATAGTGTCCACATCGCCCATTGAGTGTACTCATTAGCGATATCACACACACGAACGCCATTTGCATGTTTCATAATTATTTCCTTATTTACCTCCACTGTTATACGTTTCTGCTTCCTAGCAGCACCAATACCGTTCTTCGAACTCATAATTGATGAGGTTATAAAGGAAAATAACGAAAGAGATAAACTGAACACAGTGCCACTGCTTAGAAATCTTTTACTGCTGTGTAGTAAGGCCAATGAAAGTGAGGGTGCACACGCGTGCAAAACTAGTCTACTAGGCTAGCGATAAGCGATATTAGTACCGCGTGGGCTTCGTTTGTACTGTACGCGATCGTTTTGTCTCCAACGTTAACCCCCCCCCCCTCTCTCTCTCTCTCTCTCTCACATTCGTTCGTAACCCGAGGACTTGTTCTTTACCCGAGACAAATAACTTTCGAAGTTGTTGTTCGTAACCCGAATTGTTCGTGACATGAGGCGTTCATAACCCGAGGTACCACTGTATCGGGATATAATTTAAAGGTTTGACATGCTTATACCGTATGGAATAAGCTCTGACCTATGTTTTCCGGCTGTCTGTTAAGAATGCCGAATCAATAGTGTAAATACATGCATCTTACCACACTATTAGCCTTACCGTCCCTCCCCATGATGTTTCCACGTTGTTTGTAGTTTTATATTGTTTACATTAAACTTACGAGGTGGAATAACTACATCTGCTACACATAATCAGGCATATTAGCATCGATATATTTTGCATTTACCGAATTGCAAGTAAGCAGAATAAATAAATGAGAGAAGTGTGCGTGATTACAAAGAACCACTGCCGCCATGAACAACATCATTTTTAAGAGTTGTTTATTTAGAATTAAAGAAGCAATGAAACATGCTGCGATTGCATTATGTGGGGAATACGTGTTGATTTTATGCTCGGCTATCCTATAATTCAGCTCAGAGCCCGATAAACAAAGAGATAAAGTGGGAGAGGAATTGAAAGATGACGTGGGAGGACAATAGAAAGAGCGAAGAGAGGGTAGAAGAAAACAGATTGAAGAATAACGTGGCAAGACACTCAGAATAATAGAAGTTTCAGAGAAATGAAAAAGACAAGAAGAGAAAGCAAGATCGACTAGATGAAAGAAAGACGGGACATCGAGCATAAAATCAATGAAGTGAATATATTTTGATAAAAAAAACACCAAAAAAACAAAATGGGAACAAAGCATTTATACAGATAAAAAATGAAAATTATGTACACAAGGAAGAAAATACATGTAAAGGAAGACATACAGATGTATACATAGACACACACGGTGACGAATGTACAGACTGATACACACACACACACACACACACACACACACACACACATATATATATCAGTCTGTACATTCGTATATCAGAAAATAACAGGCATCTATTCTGCTGCAGACAAAACAAATCCTATTTACAATCAGGAGGTCAGCTTGGCCAAATTAATAAGAGCTCTCGTTCTTAAACATCCGGTGTGCTGATGGCGAGGTAGCGGGTTCAACCCCTATATCGGCCAGTTGGACTAAAATGTTGACTTCTCTCCTTGACTTGGGGACGTAAATTACAAATACCTAAAACGTCGGAGTGGGTTCGCCTGATGGTGAGGGACACTGGAGATAGGGAAAGCTAATCCGCACAGAAACAATAATCCAATGCACGAGAAGTAGTAGTAGTACATGTATGGACTACGCCTGAGATAAAATCGAGCGAACCCAAAAAAAACAAAAAACATTCACAATCCGAGATGAGACGTCCAGGGAGAAAGAAAGTGCCAACATCAGACATGTGTAAAAATCTTGGGCGTACATCTCTTACCCATGACCCCTCACTAACCCACGACTACCATCACAGCCACGACATCCTCCCCGCCACCCATCACCATCTTGTAGCAGATGCTTGCAGAACGTCGCTCTCATCATGGCCCGTGGACAAGCTTCTACATCCCTGGCCAGTTCTCCCGCAGCACGCACCCTCATGCTCAAAGTGCCAGCAATGTCCCGTGTCCTTGTTTGTGCCGGTTGACCCCTGGCTCTTCTGCCAGGAACCACGCCTCCCATCACTGTTCTCTCCAAGCTTCTGTGACGTTTAATATGGCCAATGTACTCAGTTTCACTCACTCGATGCTGGTCTTGAGCCAGCTTTTTTCGATGTTTACACCTTCTTGAATGTCATTACGTGTCTTCTTCTTGTATTCTAAGAACATTTCTGTAACAGTTAGGTTAAAAAATCCCGATGTAATTCGTTTACTTGCCGATTACTTAAATTTGAAATTCTTTTAACTGTGACTCTGTGCAGTGGTAATTCTTTAATTATCGATTTTCTGCAACTGTAATTCTTTTAATTGTCTATACACAGCACATAAAACGATATAAGTAACTGCATGGATTTCAAAGTTTGGACAAGTGCTAACAGAAAAAAAAACTAGGGTTAGAGATTGTGGATCTACATCTCTTGTATAACAGATGCGAAAAACTGGGATTTGCGTGATATACACAGTGTCCTTCTTGAGAAGAGAAGCATATCAAACATAAATGATAGAGCTTAGATACAGAGCTTAGACTTAAATCGTGTATATTACGTGCAGTATTAGTTAAGTACAACTATATTTTCTTTCTTGCCTGGCAGATCCATGGTCACGTCACGTGCTCGAATTGCCTTCGAGAAAAGGATTAAAAACGTTTACTGTGTTATTAGTAAGCGAGTTTAAAATGTTGTGCTAGGAAATATTCCAGGAACTACAGGCGGTGATATTGACCCCACTACCCATGGCGTGCCGACTAGCTTAAACACGTCAAGGACTAAAACCTTACACGTAATACGCCTTAACGCGTGGAAAAGATCCTTCGCCATTTTACTATGTACACACTTCCTAGAAAAATAATGGCGCTGATCGAACTATCTGCCTTCCTGGGAAAAAACACCACTTTTCCGGAAGTCATAAATAAACGAACATAAAAGGTAAGCACACACAAGGTAGTTGATTTTATACGAAGCTATTCATTATTCATTGATTCACTGCTCCTCATATGTCCAGAATTTCCGCGGATTTGCAGTGGCTTGCACGCTTGCCGACCAGCTCGGTGGTCACGTGTTCCAATCCCCATGGAGGCGGAGATTATTCTTTAAATGAGCCTGGGTTCCTGGGTCGACCCAGGTCAAAATGGGCTCCAAGAAATTTCGTTGAAGGTACAGGCGGTCTTTGTGATACTGACCGCCTCATCCAACAGGTCTTGATAGGTCTATACAAATGTTGGGTTAGCACCAAATACCTAAAACTCGTGTCGTCTACTTAAATAAAAACACTATGTACTCTATAGATCTTGCAGCGTGGAAAAAGGGCACCTTACTTTATTACATGTCCAAAACACAACCGGGTTTCTATACTGTGTTAGTCTTATACCTGCTCTCTTCTAGATATTATTACTTTAACTTCTTCAAGCCAAGACAGTTCTTAGATTAACCTCTTCAATCCTGGACATTTATTACTTTGACTCATTCAATCACAGAGAGCTATTACTTTGACTCATTCAATCCCAGAGAGCTATTACTTTGACTCATTCATTCCCAGACAGTTATTACTTTGACTCATTCAATCCCAGACAGTTATTACTTTGACTCATTCAATCCCAGACAGTTATTACTTTGACTCATTCATTCCCAGAGAGTTATTGCCTTGACTCCTTCAGTCCCAGAGAGTTATTACTGCAACCCTTTAAGTCCAAGACATATATTATGCTAATTCCTTCAATAACAAACAGCTATTACTTTAATTCCTTCAGTCCCAGATGGTTATTACTTTGAGTCTCCCAATCCCTTAAGTCCAAGACATTTATTACGTTAATTCCTTCAACCATAAGTAGCTATTGCTTTCACTCCCTCAGTCCCAGAGTGCTGCTATTTAAAAAAAAAATGATGTATCGAGGCAGAAGAGTTAAACTGCCACGTTCTCTCAAAAAATGCAAGTAATACACGGAACAAACAACAGTCTCTCTATCCTTTGCTATTACTAGGGCGAGAAAGTTATATAAAAGAAAGTAATACACAAGAAAGTAATATAAATGAAAAGAAAATAATGTACAAGAAAGTAATGTAAAAGAGAGCAATATTAGATAAAGTAATGTATAAGAAAGTAATGCAAGGTAGACAGCTGCCAGTATTATAAAGTGTTCAGAAGTGGAGACCATGTGTGAAATTTATTTATTATAAGCAACAAAGTAGTGTACCACAAACAAATACAAAATGGACTGACAACAGTGATGTGCTGAAGGTAATAGTTACTCACAGCAGTTTGGGCAGTGATGTGTGTGCATCCAATTATCTTGGCCCCATGCAGTGGCTTGTCTGCCTCGGCTCTCCTTCTCAGGGCCACCAGTCCTGGCATTTCTAGGTCAAACAACAAAGACAATAACATGAGCGGTCAGACATCCGAACAGACACAGAACACCTTACAACTAAAAAGAAAGTAACAATAACACAAACAATAACTTAAAAATAACATAATATAGTATAGATACGTTTCTGCACATTACATTCGGTTTAAATATTTTAGTTCAAGCATGTCAGTTTCAAAGATATGAAGGTGTGTATTAACCAGTTTTCTTCGATGATAAGATTTTGTGGAGCTTCAGTACTTTTGGGTCATGTTATTCTAAGTTTTAACATACTGCTACGAATCCTGGACAATTAGTAAACAGCCGAAGAAATCTCTGGAAGCCTTCTATGTGATTTTATAGAAGAATGCTGAAAAGTAATTGGACAGCAAAAATGAGCAATTATAACAACAACAACAAACTTTATTTTCAAAGGGTTAAGAACTGGGCACGCAGGCCCGTCTAACATTCTGCCCTTTTATCACTCTCTTTCATACATTATACCATTCACACATCATTCAAGGCTAACTGAAAACAGCAACAATATAAAAGATATGCATTATAAAGGCATGTGGAAAATGAAAAATCAATACTACACGATTCAGTAATAGTAATAACTGGTGTGGCACTTGTTATTAGCTATGTGGAATATACTGGCCTACCAAAAGGGTACTGGCTGTTATACTAGGGTTTTATTATTATCTAGTATCTAGTATCTTTTTATTACTAGGGTTTTATTATTATGGCGTTTTAGGGGAAGCTGAGTCGCAAATACAACTTATCACAAACATCAGAAAGAGGCAGTAATCGTTTTTTGGTCACGTTATGAGTAGACAAAAACCGGAACATGTTGTGACAACCGGAAAGATCTACGGAAGGAGAGATAGAGGAACGTAGCGTGAGAAGATTCTGGACAATCTTGTGTCATGGCACGGAAGGGAGTCAACACACGAATTAATCCATGCCGTCGGAGACCTAATTTGTGGAGAGGCATGATCGCCCATGTCAGCTGGCAAGACACTGGATGATGATAGTCTAAGAACTTGTCTATACCATTTACATTTAAAAGTCCGTACATTATTCTTCAGTGATTAACAAATGGTCAAAGATTCACATCCGTTAGTAACCATATGGAACAATATATGTTCTCGAAAATGTCACTTTGTTTGCTTGTACCGTGCCATAGAACAATGCAAACAGAGTAGAATATCCATAACGAAAAACACGGCACAGTTAATCTGGTATGAAGAGTTCATAGGCAGGATGTATGCACAGACACATATGCAACCACAGGCGTCCTTTAAACACAGAGCGATGAAAGGGGGATTCATACAGGAACAATAAAGGTACCACAAGGCAATGATCTACTACAGATAATCCAGAATGTAAACAGAAATAAACGATTAACGCAATGTGTGAAAGTATTTCTTTGGCATATCTCCCGTTCTCTTTGTGCATGCGTGCGTGTGTATGCAAATAAATGTGGGATTGTCCAGCTTGTTAGAAGCCAAAGAGGCCAGAATTATTCGCCAACAAACATATCATGTCATTGGCGTATTCAGACCCGAGAGTGGGATAAATTGTCTAAATACATCGAGTCTCCATTGAAGAATTGTGACATGATCATAAACCTATTATTGGGAGGATAATGTTGAGGCTTTCCATTTCATTCCATATCGACGGTTTGTAATCTCTCTTCCTCTGAAAGCAATCTCCAGGCGTCAGGACAAGCTCTCTTCAAGTGCAGAGTTGACCTTATTCCAGGGGATTATCGGTCCCTGAACGGAGTATGTCCTACTCTTGCGGGCTGTCCGTTCTCTATAAATAGACGGAACGGGGAACCGGCCAGCTTTACAAAAACACAATTTCAAGAGACAGAATGGACATTTAATTTGTGCGTCCTAGGATTAACACGTCCCCAGGACCTCAGCCCAGTGGCTCTTTTATGGGGTTTTAACATTTAGCTGCTTCGGTGTCTTTTTGTTTGTGTGTGCTGATGAAGGCTTTTTGGCCAGAACCGTTGATTATCACGTTTGATTGTGGTCTCGCAAAACTTACCATTTCCACGTTCCGTTTTTGTTAATTAACTTATTGTATGTAGTTTTCCCCCAAAGAAACATGGCACAATCGAGACAAGAACACATTTCGTTGTCCATGACTCTACTGCTCGTGTGAGGTGATGAACCATGACAGTCCACGCGTATTGGCACAACACATGATGATGATGATGATGATGATGATTATGATGATGATGATGATAATGTATGTTTACAGCTTTACTGCAGTTTAATCCACTCCATTTTTTCGACCAATAAGCGATGCACTTGGGAGTCCTCCTTATTCGAACTTAGACCCTGATGCTATTTCCCACCAACAAGCACAGATATACTGAAACAGACCCCAACATACAAATAAACAGGTTGTTAAACAGACTACACAAGACAGTCTCGTACAAGAACCAGTGCCAAATCCACTCACCGTGACAAACAAACAACGTTACACAAATTAAAATCAGCCCTAGTTGATAGTATCGTGGACCTGTCATGGACAAGTGCATACTCGAGGGATGCCGTGCGAGGCAGAACGAGGATCTGCATTCGATTTTTCTTTCCGTGGAAGTGTTTGTGGGACAAGGGAATAAGCGTTTGCATTTATGTTTCATGCATCAGGCAGTGTCTTGTCCAAATTTCATGTCTCAACAGACAGTGTCTTGTTCACATTTCATGTCTCAACAGAAAGTGTCTTGGTCACGTCATGTCACAACACAGCGTTCTTGGTTTGTAAGACCATAATGTCTGTATTAATATGTCTTATTATAATAGAAAGTGTCTGTGTTTGTGTCTATGTGCACGTTTTTCATTAAATTAGAAAGAGTCAGTGCACCTGTGTTTTCTTACAATAAAAAGTAACTATGTCCATGTTTTTTCTTTCAATGGAAATTGTGCGTGTTCGTGTTCTCTGTTACATTACACTGTGTCTGTATCCATGATTTCATACATTGAAACTGTCTGAGGAGCAGTTGGTCGAGTGGCTAGAACGTGGAGGTTTCCTTCGGCAGATCCGGGTCGAATCCTCGGTAAAGAATGGATTTTGTCTGTCGGGGGCAAAAAGACAACCCTAGTCTGCACAATTCGTAGCAACTGCACTAGCCAGGAGGCCTTAATTCGTCAGGCTCAAGACCCCCCCCCCCCCTTTCCTCCTCCTCCTAGACCGCAAGATATTACAGGCAGTAGATGACAGTTTTATTGTACTAACTGTTGTATGTAACAACAATTAGAGCTTTCAGTAAATTGTTTGTGTCACAAAAATTAGAGCACTTCAGTAAAAGGTTTGTGTGACAACAATTACAGCTGTGTGTTAATGGTGTGTCCTGCAGGTATAATTTACAATGTTATGATTCTGTAACAAAAACACGTTCTGACAAACAGACTTGAGAAGACTGAAAAGAAGAAAACTACAACAACCGACCTTGCTCAGCAATCTCAACCTCACGTCTGCCGAATGCCGCATGGTCGATGTTCTTGACACAGAAGTCCGCGAAGCCCTTTGAGTTCCTCTGTGGATATATTCAAACAAACATACGGCATATATCATCTATTGAGATGTGATGTTATCGGTGGTATTATCACAGAATGCAAAGATTAAGATGCACTGAAAGCAGAAAATAGATCAAATAACAAATTATGAGAAATCTGTGAAAATAAAGTTTTGAGCAACATCAACAACAAAACTCACATTACAAGAACTTCCTATGGGTAGGAAGTGCACATTTACAGGCCTGCTAAAGGAATAGGTGGGTAGACTGTTTCTCGTGCAGGGAACAGTGAGTGCAGGCATTGAACCTCAGTCCGATCGCGCCTATGCCATTGTCAGTGCTAAGCCCTAGACATAACACCAACCACCGAGAATCACACGAAACAGAAGGTCATCCTGGATTTGTTAACACAATTGGTGTGGAGGTCTATTACCTGATAGTACTGGAGGCCAAGATCCAGGACAGAGCTGCTAGAGATAACTCGGGTCGGAACAGCTTGAAGTCAATTGGTTGAGGGCATATGCACCAATGAGGGATAACAGATAAAAGAAGAACAAGATCCAAGGCAAGAGGGATCCTAGGAACCTAGGAAAAGCAAAAAAAAAAAAAAAAAAAATAACACTGGCAAAAAAAGGACGTTGGGGCACAGAAGTATGCTGAGTTAATGAGAGTTGCTGAGATTAGGAGACAGTGGATCAGATGACCTCAAACCAGTCTTCAGACTGTCAGATTTTTGCCAGAAATAAAATCAAGCGAAGGTTTGTGACTTTGGAGGTTGCAAGTATAGGTTAGACATGTTCGCTTTGCACGCCAGAGAGAAAATTCAACGGCATCATTATCTTAGGCAGTGGGTGCACACTTGCCGTAAGCTGATACTATCAACAGGAGCATATCAAGGCAACTCTAAACTGTCATATTAACTAAGGGGAAACATCATCATCATCATCATCATCATCATCATCAGCATCACCATTAACATCTTCATTATCATGTTCCCGAACTACTTAGGTGGGTTTTCACGTCTCCTGAAAGATCTCGGTCCTTGTCATTCTGGATCGACTTTTTCTTCCATGACACAAGTCTCAGACCACCCAGGATCATTTTTATTTGTCTGCTTCTGCCTCTCTTCCTACTGATCTTTTCTGTAATCACGATGTTCTCCAACGCTTCTCTTCTCATCACATGACCAAAGAATGATGTTTGTCTCTTTCTTATAGTTCTATATAATGTTCTAGTTGCATTAGCTGCTTCCGGGCAATCGTTGTTACTCTGGCAGCCTAAGGTACTTGCAATATTCGTCTAAAGAACGACATCCCCGTTGCCTATTATCTCTTCTTGACTTGTTAATTCACGCTCCATCATCCACCGTCATACAACAAAACGGTTCTAAATACTATTTCAGCAATCTTTGTCTTACTTTTAATGATAGTGACGTATTGCATCAGATACTTTTCATTATTTTTAAATGCAGCTTTTGCTTGGTAGAAAAAAAGGTAATAAGTATTAGTTTAGTGAATTCATTCACATTATGCCAGATCCGGCGTCTGTGGCTTAAATGATAGTGAGACGTGCAGTTTCAGAATTCCCAGACATACCCAGCCAAGGGTTTGAAATCAGCCGAGGGCGATTTGGAAGCTGACCGCTTTGCGTTGATTTCGATGTTATGCGACGTCGTCGTTCAGAAAGCAGTGGCAAACTACTGAGCTAAAATTGCCTAGTAGATCACAAGCAGCCAGTAAGTGCTGGGGTTGAGTGCAACGGCCTGTAAAGAACGGGCTACTAACTGAAGTTAAGCCATAGAATAAGACTGGCTACTAATATCATGCAAGGGCTAAAAAGCCTGCCAGAAAAGGGGGGGGGGAATCTAGGTGGGCCCGAAACCAAAAAGAAACTGCTACTGGGCAAAGGAGATTACTAGGAAATTGGCTAGAATTCGATCAAAGGTAATTAACAAAATAATTACAATCCGAATATATTCAGTCTGTAGAATGGTCATTTAGAGTAGGTAGAGAGTACTACTGATAAGAGCATCGTCATCATGTGCCCTGCTAACTGGAGGAGGCGTTCAGTCTCTCCACAGATCTCGGTCCTTGGTGTTCTGGAACAACGCTGCTGGTGATATTACTCCATGCCACTGTCTCATTCTATCCGGCATCATTGCTCTTGGTCTGTATCTGTCTCTTGTACCATCATTTTTTTTGGCCAGATAATTATTGTTAGCTACTCTCTAGCCATCCAAAGTATTTACAACATTCGTCTCGGGAACCATGTCTCATTTGCCCCCAAGATCTTCCTAATTTATTGATTATGTTTGTCAACGTGTTAGATAGGACATAGGTAGGACAGGGGACAGAATAAGGGGTAAGGACAGATAGGACGTAGATAAGGACCTCTACTAGGGAGTAGATAGAATAGAGACAGACCTCATGGGACAGTTATAAGACAGGACTTAGATGAGGACACGGACGTATCATATCTAGGACATTAGCGGGACTAACCCCGAGGATGGGTCGGGGGATGCTAGTTCACGGGACAACACCCGTAAACAGAGTTAGCAGTAGAACAACCCAAGGTTGACACAGACAGAACTACTGTACTACGTGAAGAGTGGGACAGCACGAGGTTTTGCTGACCGCACGGAATTTAGAACGACAAGGGCAGCGATTGGACTGAGGTTATTCAGACAGGACCCGACAGTCTTCCAGACAGGACGTGTGATTGTTTTCCGAAAGCCAATGTGTAGTTTACAAGAGCGCATGTTATAATTCGCGGGTGTGAGATTGTATTTGAGTATGCACGGGTTGTTGTGAGGAAAGGCGACATGTATATTTAGGCAGGCAATTACCGCCTGATCTTGTGTATGTAAATATATCAGGTTCGCCTGAAATAAAATAGATAATGTCCATTTACACATGAAGTTTCGTTGAGGTGTGAATGAAGTGGCGCGAATGCCTGGATGCAATTTGAGTTGTTGACAATGTTCCATGATTAAATGCCATATAGAAAACCTGGTTCTACATTACATTTAAGTACTCTCTTCTGACATTCAATGATAATGACTTTTGCAAAGCATACTCTTCTTTCTTAAAAATTCAGATGTTTCTTGACAATTCTGATCTTAATCTCGGTAAAACATCTTTCATCTGATGTTATTATTGCCCCTAGATATTTAAATTTATCAACTTGGTTAAGCACGTTCTGTTCTATTGTTATAAAACATTTTAGTGTTGCATTGACAAAAGCATATAACCGGAAAAGATCTATAAAAAATAAGTCTGTCCAGAAATAAATGCCTTGATTCACGATCACTTATTTTGAAAACTGTCTGTTGTATCGTTATGAAATTTTTCCTGCCGTCTTATATTTACCCCAACCCAAGAAATATGTCTTTGATAGGTCCAAAAGCAACTTAAATCATGGAAAGCGGCGACATTTCTTTGATGTTTTGGTGAAAAACTAGTGATTTCTCGCTAACAAACTTGTTTTACAGTAATGCCCCGTTCCACTACGCGAGGCTCTTGTCAAAAGGCCAATCCCATGTCCCACGTGAAAATTAACTATTCAACGCTAATGTTTCCGTGTGAAGACGTAATACATCTAATAATGTGCACTTCATATCTGACCCGTAAATTATATACCGCATATAAACAAGCCTTGAAATCTGCTGTACAATCTCCAGAACAAATTTTTGTTTGTTTGTTGGGTGGGCATAATGATAAGGTTATATGCTAAATCTCATATTTTCCCTCAGTTTGTTACTGAGATATGGAATGTTATATTGGGGAAGACAAAAAAAAAGACATCCATCTGGCCTAGACAACAGACGATATAGAAGGAAAGTTTCTCATGTGGTCTACAGTGAATTGGCACTTAGTTTTAGAAAGGACAGTTGAAAGTCAGTACTGTAGACAGTTTTAGTGAGTTTGTTAGAGTTGTAAGAATCAAAAGAGCTGTTTAGTGATAGAAACCTCTTAGTTTTAGAATAGGCAGTTGATTTTCAGTACTGTAGATAGGTTTAGTTTGTTAGAGTTGTAAGAATCAAAAGTGCTGTTTAATGATAGCGAGGAGTCGCTGTGGTGAAGTGGTCAAGCCGTTTTAGTCGAGCTTCGAAGTTTGTGGGTTCTATTCTGAGCCGCGGCAGTCGGTTCACGAGTGAATTTATTTTCGGAGACATGTGGTTCGTAGCTGGAGCTACGGAGTGCGTGCTCTGTGCGATGCTTTCCATGCTGAGGAAAGAGACCGAGTCAAATGGGTTAAAACCCGGTGCAATGAAGTCGACCCTGTCGACTTTTAAGCTGTTTTAGGATAGAGACCACTAAGTGTTAGAATCGGCAGTTAATTGTCAGTACTGTAGACAGTTTTAGTGAGTTTGTTTGAGTTGTAAGAATCAAAAGAGCCGTTTAGTGATAGAGACCACTAAGTTTTAGAATGGGCAATTGATAGTCAGTACTGTAGTCAGATTTAGTGAGAGTTGTAAGAATCAAAAGATCTGTTTAGTGATAGAGACGAAAAGTAGTTAACTGGTTAGTTTGTTGAAACAATGAGGAAACTGATAGCCAGTACTGTAGACAATTGTTAGTGCTAGACTGGATCAACAAACTCAAGTTGACCCCTGATTTCTTACAATATATTCTTGGCGGCGTCTGAAGGTGTAAAACGAAGGAGAAGAAACTAGTCTTATGAAATATAACACAAACATAAATGAAGCCACCATTACTTTATTGTTATTCCTACTTTCCCTTAACTGTTACATAACCTGCCCCTGCCACTGAGAAATTCGAATGACCGTAGTTTCCACGCTGTTGTAACAAAAAGCCATTGTGCACATTTGACAAAGAAAATAAATGGCGTGCGTGCACACACATAAAATACATTAATAATTCTCTAGTTGCCAAATTGTTCTTATCCTGTCCCTCCTGTTCTAGCTCAATGTCTAGAGCACAAATGTCCCTCTTGAGCACTACATGCCAGCGAGGAATTTGCAGTGCCTCATTTTGTTCAAACTCCTCTTTCTTGAAGTTATTTTTCTAAGTCGTTTGCTATTTCACAGAGAAACATGTCGATTCTGTTTCTTTTCATACCATACATATTTTATGGCTTAGTCCGCATTTTAAGTTGTTGCTGTTTTTATTTCTTGCTTATCCCGGATTGTGCAATTTACCGTGTTTTTGTCTGTGGGGGTTGAATATGATCAAATTATAACTCACGAAATTATTTTGGATCGTTAGCTCTGTTCTGTAGTAACTTGTCTCATATCTTGCAGTGGTTTCCAAACAGACTAAGGGAGTCAATGATATGATAAAAATAACATTATATCGTGTTATGCATTTGATATAGTTTCCCTAATAGAAACATCCTGTAAATTGGCTGTCACAAGATGGGCTCACTCTAATTGTCAATCGAGATGAGAAAGAGAGTTCTTAAGAGCTATATCAAGTCCATCTTGAAGTACGGAAGTGAATTATGGACAATCATTAGATTAGTGAGGAATTATGTGGAAGATGTAGAGATGCGGTTGTATAGAAGAATGATGAGAATACGGAGGCCAGATACGACGCGTAATGAAGGTATCTTGAAAGAAGTTAACCCACAACCTACGGACAAGGAAGAGGTGGTCGTGCAACTGTGGGACCAGGTGGAGAAACAGATTTAGAACCCGTTTGTGGAAAGGGTGAGATTGCGGAAGATATGCTGGGTTCTGGTAGAATCCCAAAATTGAGAGAGAAGACAAGGAGAACTTTCAATCAGATAGCAGTGGGAGCTATTAGTAGTATGACTCTTCGCTGGCTATTGAACGAAGGGACGGAGCGCATTTGGGAATGTCCTGAGTGCAGTGATGTCGGTTCTTAGCTCAACTCAACTCAACTCAAGTTAACACACAAAGACAGCCTGTTTCTCACATCAGAAGAGGACATCTGTCATTCTTGAGGCATATCATGAGAACGGGAAAGCTGGGGTGCGTCGTGACAACGGGACCACTGGAAGAGTAGAGGGGTGGAGAAAGATTAAGAAAGATGACGTTAGATAGTTTGTAATCATGACACAGTGGTACATATGTATCGGAAATGATTGGCATTACACGAGACAGAAGGCTGTTGACAGACATGGGGACCAACACCACATAACAGGGACTATCACATACTGGGTTCAAATGTGGATGATTAGATCACTCTGAGCCCCGAAACTATGTCACAATGAGGCCAGGGCACAGCCGAAAGCTGATCAGACCGGGGTAACTCGAATTTTGAGGTTCGTCTAGCACGCGTGTAACTTAGGGTGGAACGCATACACTGGAGACAAGTGAGAAACTATCACACTTCCAAGATATATTAACGCCGAGAGGAGGAGATAAGCGAAAAACTATCACATGTCCAAAATATCGCAACGCTGAGAATAGGAGACGAGTGTTAGAACCTGTCACACGCCCAAGATATCTCAACCCCGAGAGGAGGAGAAAACTGAGAAACTATCAAACTTACAAAATCTCTCAACGCTGAGAAGAGGATGTATGAAAAGTCGCTTAAAGGTCGATAGGGTCGACTTCATTGCACCGGGTTTATCCCATATGGTTCAGTCTCTTTCTGCAGCGCGGGCTGCCGAAAGCGTCGCACAAAGCACGAACTCCGTAGCTGAAACGACGACCCAAGGAGTCTCCGAAAAAATGCACTCGCGAACCGAAGGGCGCGGTCCGGAATCGAATCCAAAACCTTCTGAGCCCGAGTCAGATGGTTTGACCACTTCGCCACGGAGACTCCCAGAGGATGCATAAGACAACACGAACCCATCTGCTAAGAATCTAATACACATCTGGCAACAATCAAGTACTGCTTGCATGGCACGGCCGTTGGCTGGCCAGACGTAAATACTGAACGTTCTAGTTCTATTGGGTGTGTCTCTCTGAATGTGGGAATCCTAAAGACAACATTCAATAAGCCTGCCACCAAGTGCCCTCATGGGGGCGTGTCTGCCAGCCTACCAAACCATAGTTGGACGCATGCAGAATGAGACCGGGATATTTAACATTTTGAGACAAAATAACTTCAGATGGCAACTAAAGAGATAAACTTCCTTTGCCCAATAAGATCATCAAAAACAGAGCCTTCGGTACTACACCCCGTCTGGATACTCTTGCCACTATTTACAACCTTCTTACTCAACAAGCAGAGCTGCGTTCTTGCGATCGAAATTGCTGACATTTTAATGGAAACATGTAATCTTAATGTCAGTATGTGGAATTTTGTTCAGTGACATCTGGCAACTGGATTGTTGTTTTGTTTATTAGAGGTATATAAATACAAGCACATTCAATCATGGCCGTCTTTTCTTAGTTGTACACAATCTCAGCGGAAATTGCTTGCTGTGTATATTTGTTGACATCAAGTCCCATGTGTTTATGAGGAAACAGATACAAAACCTGAAATGAGTCGCGGGATATGTTCCAAAATATACATGAGTTTTGGTATAATGCTTCTGTGTGGAGTGGGTTCGCCTGATGGCGAGGGACACTAGTAATAGGGAAAGCTAATCCACATGCAAAAATTAGCCCAGTGAACTAGCATGTGTATGGACTACTCTTATGTTCAAAGCGATCGAACGCCATAAAAATAACATCAGTGTTATAAACTCATACATCTACAGTAAATTATAATGTGCAAGGACAAAATAATAATGATGTCTAAATACTACAAACAAATATGCCGCTTTAAGAAAACTAATGTACCTGCATAGGTGTAAAGTAGAAAATCACAATGGCATGGAAAATATAAGGGCATATACAAGATTTTACTGTGAAACGCACAATGGATCTGGGGATTACAAATCAACTTTGAAAACACACGTTTCTAAATGGACTTTATGATTGGCCCATTTTGATGTGACAAAATGGCACTCGAGGGGTAGTGTGGCCTGTATTAACTATGACGACTTTCACCCAGGAAACTGTTCTGTACTTAGGAGACATGAAACTGGCTGAACTGTAGCAAAGCAGTCAATGACTGACTGGCACCTTGCCTTCTTAACAGACGATAGTTTGTAAACTGGAGTTATACCTCTCCATAACACAAAGCCTGGGCTGAATTTAGAGACCATGTATTGCCCATGCAGCATGATCCCTCTCTCGGCCTGCCTAGTTTACTCTAGAGGAAAAGTAACACCATGCGTCTGGAACAAGACAAGCTGCAGGAGCTGCCGGATCAGCAAAGCAATGCTCTAACTGTTCGCCTATTGGAGCTTTCATCCTAGTCCAGTTGCCGACCAAAGCTTAGGGCCTTGGCTGCCATGCCATGACATTTAGTCTTTAGGGTGCATTTCCTCGCACTAGGGTAAGGTTTGTACCCACCCAATTGCATTCCTCCACCCGAAGCCCTTGCCACAGTGTGAGGTGTCGGGTTTGATAAGCGCCGCCCAACATTAGGCGCTAACAGAAAGCGAGTAGTACCGTCTATTGTCATACGTTAGCTCGGTCATATCTGACTAAGACCAGGCTTAAAAAGCAGTAAATATAAAACGAGTATATCAACAAAAACGGAAAGTGGAGTTGGTCAACCTTGCAAGAACTCAATCACAAGTGATAACAACAATGTACTTTACGACTAGAAACATTTCACTAGCGCCTACCACCCACCCAGCCCCCCCCCCCCCCCCCACACACACACACACACACACACACACACACACACACACACACACACACACACACACACACACACACACACACACACACACACACACACACACACACACACACACACACACACACACACACACACACACACACACACACACACACACACACACACACACACACACACACACACACACACACACACACACACACACACACACACACACACACACACACACACACACACACACACACACACACACACACACACACACACACACACACACACACACACACACACACACACACACACACACACACACACACACACACACACACACACACACACACACACACACACACACACACACACACACACACACACACACACACACACACACACACACACACACACACACACACACACACACACACACACACACACACACACACACACACACACACACACACACACACACACACACACACACACACACACACACACACACACACACACACACACACACACACACACACACACACACACACACACACACACACACACACACACACACACACACACACACACACACACACACACACACACACACACACACACACACACACACACACACACACACACACACACACACACACACACACACACACACACACACACACACACACACACACACACACACACACACACACACACACACACACACACACACACACACACACACACACACACACACACACACACACACACACACACACACACACACACACACACACACACACACACACACACACACACACACACACACACACACACACACACACACACACACACACACTAATACAACTAGATGTACACATTGCAAAGAAAATCACCCAGCTGAGGTCCGGCAGACTATCAATCCTAGGGCACATAAATCAAACTGCCGATCTCAGTGTTGTGTCCTAAGCGCAATTATTGCGTGTTCCAGGCAACTGACAGTCTGACATTTGTGCCTCAGACGTCACCAGGACTTCAGTTAACTAATTTTGGTATTTTGTTTGTTTGTTGTAATGAGTGCTTGCTTGCTTGTGTTCGTTGGCTTGAGCTCCAACGCGAAGTCTTGTATGTCGGATGAAGACATCCTGTTGTCCAACATCATTGTGATGTCATACAGGACCTGAGGATTGCGTGAGTATCCGTTGTCCCATGTCTGACTTTAGCCAGGACCCCGAAGGGACTTGTTGCCCAGGACGGTCGACGAGGACGCATCAATAGGTCTTGGCCAGTATATAACGCGTATATAATCTTGGAAACACCCCTGCGTCCCTTGTAATGAGTGCTGACAAAGGCATTCTAACCGCAACGTCATTTTTGCCACTTGTGATTGTGTTCTTGTAAAGTTGACCAATTTGACTTTCAATGTGTCTTGATTTACTCGTCGTAATTATGAAATGGTGTAGCATAGTGCTCAGTGTGCTTACTTATCAAAACAATGGTTATAGTTCAATATCCAGTGATGGCAAGATTCTTTCTGACGGGTTCGGTTCTAGGGGTCAACCATGCTCGTAAAACAGGCATCAGCCTTTCACAGTAATCGTCCTAAAAGGTTAGATGGCGAGAAAGGGCAATGGTCAAGCTACCTCAATATGCCATGACCTAGAATATGAGAATCCAGCCAGTTCATGTCCAAACGATAGTATCTGCCATGACGCTATCGTTATGCCTATTTTATGAGGCTCGACCTAGAAGCCATGTAGCCTCGAAACAAAAGTGCATCCCTCACGCTGTGTATGTGTGTGTGCGTGCGTGCGTGTGTGTATAGCTAGTGAAGCCACAGGGATCACCATTATCTCCGGTACTGTTCAACGCCTACACTGTGAGAATCACCAGTGAGCAGATCAATGGACTGGGGAGGACACTGTCATATGTCGACGATGTTTTAGTGTATCGCCAGGGCAAGGATAGAGATCAGGTTGCTGTGGAACTACAAACCGAACACAGTCGCATAAGTACTTGGTGTGTTGAGGCTGGGGCAATGGTCAACCCAACAAAGGCAACAGTAACTTGGTTCTCGTTGAATAATCATATTGCCAACACTCCAACACCAACTGTAAATCTGTGTTCAGAGACGGTGGAAAGAACGCAGGCAATGAATTTACCTGGGGATACGGTTTGATCGAAGCCTTGCTTATAATGAGCACATAGACCAGGTGATAACAAAGGCCAAGTGGGGGTTGACTGCGACGCGGGTGATGGCGGCAGCAAACTGTGAGCAGCGCCATCTATGTCTTCTGTACGAAGGGCTGGTCATGTCTGTTTTTGAGTATGCGATGGCAATCCTGACTCTCAGCCGTAAGCAGATAGAAAGGATGGAAAGGATACAGAATGAAGCTATGCGCATTATTCTTGGATGTACAAGAGATACAGCATGCAGGGCGATGCGCTACCTTCTTGATTTTCCAACTATTGAAGACAGAATACAAGTCTGCAGAGCTCGCGCCTACCTCAGAGTTAACGCAAACACACAGCATCCACTGCATAGTGAAATTATGAAGGTGAAGGGCAGCAGGTTAAAAAGAGGACGGTCGTGGATGGGTCAAGCCGAATACATTCTATAACAGGTGTGTTCACTTGAGGACTTAGAACCTGGCGAGGAGTGGGTACAAGTGCCAACAGATTTCTGCACATCCTTTTCAGTTTGCATCCGACTAGACAGAAAATGCAGACAAGAAAACCCGGCAGCTGTGGAGGCAGAAGTACAAGCGTTGATTTTCGAGAATTAGCTAGACGGTGATACTGTCATTTACATAGATTGGTCGGTCGTTCGACATGTGAGAAGCTCATGAGCCTTTACGGCTCAGGCCGGAGGGAGAATTGTGAAGGAGGACTCTGGTGCTTTTGCTGAGACCACAAGTAGCTTGACTATGGAAGTCATGGCAGTAAGTAAAGCAATAACATGGCTCGAGACACAGACATTCACTAGGACATGTTTCCGTAGCGACTCAATGAACATGCTCAAGAGGATAGAGATGGGGGGGGGGGGGGATCCGAAGAGAATGGTTGCTGTCTCTGGAGCGGTCTCGGCTGGCAAAGATTAGTTTCATCTTCGTGCCAGGGCATGCGGGAGTACAAGGGAATGAGCGGGCTGACAAGCTCGCAGGCAACGCTACTGTGGAGGGCGGACGCGCCATGGGCCAGGCTGACATTCTGAATGCTCTACGAGAAGTAAGACTTTTGCGAGAACCAAGTAATAACTGTGAATCTACAACCATGGACAGACTGCGAGAACAGCAAATTAAAAGAGGGGTGGCCAAACAAGAACACTACGCAGGAAGCCAAAGAAGACTGATAAACCAACAGAGAACTGGTGTTGTTAGCTGCTACACGCTGCGGAATATGCTGAGGAAGGGATCCGAGCACTTATGGACTGAATGGTTCGATGTGCAATGAGGATGATCTGTCGACTAACTAACTAACTAACTAACTAACTAACTAACTAACTAACTAACTAACTAGTGAAGTCTGCAATGTGGTGATAAGCTTGGAAGTTTAATTAAGGGTAGTTGTGATTAAAAATAACATTCGATTAGTACCTCTGCTCTTTCTCATTTCTATGTCCTCCACCGAATGAACATTAAACCCTTTCTTTTTATTTCGCATTTCAACACCAATTTTTTAGTTAAAATCACCAAAGATTACCAGGGTGTTTCTATCTTTCCCGCCTTTAATGCTTTCTCTTGTAAACTGTCAGCTCTGTGGCGAAGGTGATGCGGACGAAATTCGTAATCCCGCAAACCGCGTTCGAAACACAGCTGGGGGAGATTTGGAAGCAGACCGACCTGCGTTGGTATTTCCATACAATGGTATGTGTGCCAGTCGTTCAGAAAGCAATGGCAAACTACTGAACGTAAACTTGCCCAGGAATCAAACACAGTAAAAAAAAAATATGCTGGAATTGACTGCTACGTCCTGAAAAGGATATGAAACTAACTTTGAACTAACTTGTAAACTACTGCACCATTTCTGAATTTCACATTCTTCTGATGCAGTTGTTGGTGCATACACTTGCACGACTGGCATTCCGTTTCCTTATCTATAGAACAATGGCTACCGGCTGTTGCTGAATAGACTGATTTTCCTTTTCGGTTCACGAGTGCATTTTTCAGGAGACTCCCGGGAGTCGGCGCTGAAGCTGCGGAGTTCGTGCTGTATGCGACACTTTCGGCAGGTCGCCCTGCGGTAAAAGACCGAGTCATGTGAGAAAACCCGGGTCAATGAAGTCTTTCTGGTGACTGAACACTGTGGTTTTCGTGGATTAATTTTGTGTTGGCATTCTGGCGGCGACATTATACACAGTGTACCTGTGCGGGCTGTTGGATTGCCGAGACTCCTGCCTATTCCACTTTTCACATTGGACAGTGGGGAGCATTTCGTGTGATATTCACTGGCACAGGAACGGAGCATAATTAGGACGACCCGTTGCTGTGAAGTTGGAACCTCGACTAACTAACTACTGTAACTATCTTAGTTTAATAGTGAGAGGTCGATCACAGACTGGATTTGTACCCGAGATATGCTGAAGAAAATCTTTAACAAAGGGAAAACCAACTCCACTCTGCCTACCTTTTTCTTTCCCTTACGAGGGGAAGTTATTAAGTACAGTCAAACCTCGGTTTTCGTCCATAATCCGTCCGAAAACAACCCCAAAATACATACCAAAATCACATTTTATAGAGAATAAATATAGTGTTTAATACTATCTTTCGGCTCCAAACTTGTCCGAACTCGCACCTTCACTGTGCTTAGTAACACTGTGTATGCCAGTGTGCCTGTTGAAGTTTTAAAACCATCCTCTGCTGGCCTTAAAATCACTAAGTATACTAGCACTCGTCCAAGTAATGAGATCGGCATATAATAGTCTGGCCATTTCATATAAGATTGCCTCCAAAACAGAAACTGTTTTTGATTTATCCAAATTAATAATAACTATTCGACATGTTCAATTGTTTGCGATCTCTGTTTCGTTAGCACATTCAAACCTTTCGCTATAATAGCCCCAATTGTTGTTTTCTTTTTCGCCACAATGAAACTTATCGTGGATGGCGAATTCCCGTACATGCGGTCGATTTCAGCAATTTTACTGCCGCTCTCGTATTTTATTATTAGCAAATGATGCTCACACAACGAAAAGCAACGTCAAACTGAGCAGAAGAACGTGTGGGTCCCTTTGTTTTCGCAAAATTAGCAACGAGGTCGACGAAATCCGATACCGACGAAAACCGAAGGCAACGAAAACCGAGGTTTCACTGTAACAGGAATTTTACAACTTTTTTTTTTTTTTTTACATTAATGCAACGTGACATTGTGTGTGTGTTATTTCGTAACATAGACTCTCTCCACCCCCGCGCAACACACTTAGTCCATCTGAGCTTGCTGATGCATTCTAGGACAAAGTTTTTGGGATTGGCCTTAAACCAATTACAATCTACAAAACTCTGACCCCGCAAATGTTGGTTCAAACAAGTGAAAGTCCGTAAGCGTCAAGTCTGGACTGAATGCTGGATGTGTCAAGATTTCATAACTCAGAGCGCGCGGTGTATCCACTGCATGCGAAATTGTATGAGGTCGGGCGTTGTCGTGCAACAACAATACTCCTTTTAAGAGAAGTCCCAAAGGAATATTACGTGAATCCACAGCACAAAGCACCGCATTGGCGGAATACGTGTGAACATATAATAGGCCAAGATATGCACGTATTGGGTGGCTGATTTTCTTTAGGTAGGTTAGATGATGCTCAAGTATTCGTGCAACGATAATTCTATGGAACACACATATTGTTGGTATGAAAGGTTGTGGTAACCAGTGCACTTCCTCGCCTTCTGCATCTTCCCTGATCCAAGGAAAACGCTGGTAATATGACTCACTGTGTTGAGATCAGATGGTAAACTGGTTCTTAATAGATGGCACTAGCTTATGAATATCAACCACGCATTGTGAGTATAGCTGTCGAGACAGTTGAAAGAGAAGACTCACCTGGCTCTTTTCTCGTGGAGAGATTTCATCTTCGTCTGAGGAACTGCCGGTATAGGAGGCTGCAGAAGGAAATACAACCGGTATAAAATATCAGTATCAAAATGATATAAAATACATATTACGCGTGCTAGAGACAAGAGAAAGAAGTATAACAAACATATTATAGCAATACACGCAACACTGGCACCTTGCCGTCTTGACAGCCGATAGTCTGTTACATTGTGCTTCAAAAAGGCATAATTACAATCCATGGCTGGGATTAGGGATGAGTTATACCTCTTCATAGCACAAAGCTTGTGTTGAATCGTAGAGACCATGTGTTGCCCATGCAGCATGATTCCTCTCTCGATCTGTCTAGTTTATTCCAGAGGAAAGGTAACACCAATACATCTGAAACAAGACAAGCTGCAGAAGCTACCGGATCAGCTTGAGACAAGAGAAAGAAGTATCTAAGACAAGAGAAAGACGTATCTGAGACAAGAGAAAGACGTATCTGAGACAAGAGAAAGAAGTATCTGAGACAAGAGAAAAAAGCATAACGCCAATTTATTAAATTAAGCGTAATTTATATGAATAACATGAGGACTGTACTTGTTTCTAGACAAGAGACTTGGAATGCAACGGAATATAAAATAACGTTACATAACATGCATAACAAGGATGCTGCACACGCATCAGATAAAAGACATACAAGGAATATAAAATAGCCGCAATGATTATGTAACAAGGATACTGTGCGGAAGAGCAGAGAGAGAGAGAGAGAGAGAGAGAGAGAGAGAGAGAGAGAGAGAGAGAGAGAGAGAGAGAGAGAGAGAGAGAGAGAGAGAGAGAGAGAGAGAGAGACAATAAAATATACTTTACAGAATTAAATGACAGGAGCAGTAAGTGTAGTGTATGAAGGTAATAAAGCAGACAATAAAGGATTGTGAAATGAAAACACCATTCACCAGACACACAGAAACATTCAAAAACAGATTTGAAATGAATGTCACCCAAGATAATTGAAAAGAAATGCACTAATGGATATGTAATATTGTTAGCCTGCACATTCTGTGACATTGTCACTTGTAGTTAGTTGAGAGAAGTCCAGACAATAATACAACATCTCGGACAGACAAGTAAAACGACGTGGCAAATAATGAGGTGCGGCACTTTCATAAACACAATTACGAGGAAAAGTCATCAAGTACGGTGCAACTGATATACTGAAGATCAAAATAGTCGTTGGTAGTGTCTAAGGGTGTCATTTAGTGGTAACACTATCTATCTTTATGAAATGCTTATGTAGACGACTACTAGGCGCCATATGTCTATGCGCAGAACATATTAAAATGCCGGCGATGCTCAGGGTAGATGCACAGAGAACTGATTCAGGAACACAAAAGGAACCAATGGGTATGTCATATAAACAATTCGCTTGGTGCGTAGATAAGAAATTACGCTGAAAGAAACTACTGGCTGGGATGAATCATGGGTGCAACAATACAATCCTGAATCAAAGGGTTAAAGGGGGTTACAGACAAGAGGATCGACTTCATAGCACCAGAGGTTATTCAAAATAACGCGGTGTCTCTCCGCAGAGACATAGGGCCTGCAGAATCCGTCGTACAGATCATGAATCCGTAGCTATAATAACAACGACGACTTTCTGAGCGCGAAGCAAACGGTTTGACCATATCGTCATAGAGAACCCCGCCATGGGTTCCTTAATACAATGGATACACCTGTATTGGCCTTCAGTCAAGAACTCCAAGGTTTCGCCATCAGCAGGGAAGGTCTACCGTGTTTTTGAGATACCTAAGAAGTGCTCCTGGACAGTTGCGTGAAGACAAGTTAAAATGTAAATATTGCATTGCACTGTGAAGTTCTAAAACGTCTGAGATACAATGTAATAAACATGCCCAGGCCTGCTGTCTATATGAGTGCTTCTCCATCACGATCATGCCGCACCACATACAGCTCGATTACCTCTGTAGAAGACTGATCAGCTAGGCTGGTATATGTTCACACACACATATTACAGTCCTGACTTAGCTCCGTGTGATCTTAACCTATTTCACCCACTAAAATATTTCACTTTAACGGTAAGATCTCGCAAAAGATGCAGGAGTTGAACGTGAGATGCGAATGTTACTGAGACAGATGATATTAATTGCTGGAGAAACCTTACGTCGTTAGAATATAAATTTTTTTTTCTTGGGTGTGTTCGCTTATCCTTTACAGGACATCGTTGTCAACATCAGCATCTTTCAGCTGATTGTTGATTTCTTGGCAAGATTACGCTCAGTAGTTTTCCATTGCTTTCTGAGCGACCGGCTCACATACCCCGTAAGTTACCGACTAGGAGAGAACCGCTACCGATTCTCGCGCACGTCACGTTACTCAAGAGTATACGGGATTACGGAGAAAGTCGCGTAACCCCTAGACCAGGGAGACGGCTGAATATAACATTTTTTTTTTAAAATTCGCATATCCTTTTACAGGACATCGCTGTCAACAGCAACATCTTTCAGCTGTCTGTTGATTTCTTGGCAAGATTACGCTCAGTAGTTTGCCATTGCTTTCTGAGCGGCCGGCTCAGTTATCCCGCAAGTCACCAGCGGGGGACGAACCGCTCCCAGTTCTCGCCCGCTACGAGACTCTGCGTGATAAACGGGATTACGGAGAAAGTGCTGTAACCCCTCGGCCAGAGAGACCGGCAGAATATAATATAGGCATGATAAATAAATTAACGGGTTTGACTGGCACTCACAGAAGTAAATTAGATAAGTTGAGATCTGAAGACACAGTAATCAATCAATATACACATTATAAGCCATAGCCGCTCTGCGATTCGAACCTGCTGCTTTCAGATGACTATCCACAGAAACAAGTGTACTACGACACCCAGTTGGCAAGACACCACCGAAACAAGTGTACTACGACACATAGCAAGACCACCACAAAGGTGTCACTATTGGTCAGGTCTATTATGGCCTGAACAGACAAGTATGGAACGTGGACAATATTGGTACCCAGGTATTGTAACAGTTCTACAAGTCTCATACATGTATATTAAATATATGATGCTAGCCCCATGTGTGTGTATGCGGTCAATATCACACGGCAGCGTTTACTCTCCAGAAGACTTGCTGGTATCAATTTTAGGTGTGATAGTACGTTGGAATGTATGTAGAGAGGTAGATAGAATATCAAGTTGACTGGCGACCTCATTATTAAGGTACCTTGACAGACAGACAAACAAATAGACAGACAGGCAGATAGGGAGGCGGTTGGTAGACAGACAGGCAGGTGGCATACAGACAGGTGGTAAACAGACAGGTAACAGACAGACAGACAGACACAAAGACGTAGCAGACTGACAGACATGTGGCAGACAGATAGGCAGACATGCAGGCGGGTGGCTGACAGGCAGGCAGGTGGCAGACAGACAGACACAGACATATAGACATGGCAGACAGACAGACAGGCAGACATGCAGGCGGGTGGCTGACAGGCAGGCAGGTGGCAGACAGACACAGACATATAGACATGGCAGACAGACAGACAGGCAGACATGCAGGCGGGTGGCTGACAGGCAGGCAGGTGGCAGACAGACACAGACATATAGACATGGCAGACAGACAGACAGGCAGACATGCAGGCGGGTGGCTGACAGGCAGGCAGGTGGCAGACAGACACAGACATATAGACATGGCAGACAGACAGACAGACAGGCAGCTAACAGACAGGCAAGCAGGCAGGTAGCAGACAAGCAGACAGGCAGGCTGGTAACAGACAAGCAGACAGACAGACAGACAGACAGACAGATAGATAGATAGATAGATAGATAGATAGATAGATAGATAGATAGAGAGTGGGGCCGGAAGCACGGACGAACAGACACAAGAACGAATGGACAAACATACTGACAAGCTGACAGACATACACACAGTTAGAACTAAACACGCCGTCAAATAAAGAAAAAGCCGAGACACGAGGCGCATATCATTAGCATTGTAGGCAATCTTTTACACGTATGCAAAAGGCTAGGGGATATAGGGGAGGGGAGAGGGGAGAGGGAGAGGAAGACAGGCGAAACTCGGCTACGTACTTATAGGCGGAGAATAAACAAATTATTCAGGCGCATAAGTACAGAATAACACAGGTGGGGGAAAATGGTGAATGATCTTTTCATGTCACGTGATGTAAAGGTATATGGTGCTATGTTACACTGCTAGACCAATCGGCACAACGCTGGGTTAGGCGTGTCTAATTTAATTTAGAGGGTACTGAAATAGAACAACCATCTGATTGTGGGGTTGAGTGGTTTAGGAGTTGGGGGACTACGCCTACCTGTATTGTTCAACGGCACTAAGATTTCTGGGGCCATGGGAATTAAACAATCCAAAATAAGTGTTAGTTGACGTTCACACACAAAAGCCAACATAACATAACTCTAACTAATGCAGCTTTACAGAACACAATTACGGAAAACACACGACGTTTCGGCGACTAGCCTTCATCAGCGAACAAATACATAAACAAAACACAACATACAATAACGGGGACAGTAGAACAGTATAAACAATTACATTTTCAGTTCCTTTACAAACTTGTTCGTGGTTGGTTGGATTTTGCAGTTACAGTTTTTCACGGGATGAGACAGCCAGTCTCGCGACAACCCTCCTCAATTGCCTCTTATGACATGCATGAATAGTGTTACTATATTTTACTTTCCTTATTGGCCTAGGTAACACACGAGAGCGGTTGTCTAATGTAACCCCTGTATAGTATTTGTTACCCTTTGAAAATAAAGTTTGTTTGTGTAGTCTGCTGAGCTGTCTGTCACTGATACGAACGGGGATACAACGGGTGGCTTTGGTATGTGTGGGTAGCTTTCATTGGTGTGAATAACCTCCTAAAGTTATATTGGAAATTTTCCCCTGGGTATGTGGATGATCGTGTTCGTGAAAGGGTGTATTTAACCAGCAGGAGACGGAAGTTGCTAGCATCCATACTCTGTGGTATGTGCTGATAAAGACTAAGTCTTAAAAGTATTACAGATCGAGAGGATCGACTTCATTGCACCGGGTTTTATCCAATATTGCCCGATCTCCTTCCGCAAGGTGGCCAGCTGAAATAATCGCAAAATAGCATCCGTAGCTCCAGCGACGACCCCCAGAAGTGTCCGAGAAAAATGCACTCGTGAACCGAAAGACGTTGCCCGGGCATATCCCAAGTGTCGTGAGGCCAGATTTGTCAACCAATAACCCTCTACTGTGTCTTTTATGAGTGGAGACGACTACTTCACAATGGACTTCACCTCATGCCTATCTGGTATGACACATTTCATGTTTACCTGACAAGATAAACTATATGTCTATCTTGATGATAAGCTATTTCTCTACTTGGAATGACATACTATTTGTCTACCTGACATGACACACCGTATGTCTACCTGGTATGACACATCGTATGCCTACCTGCTATGACACATCGTATGCCTACCTGGTGTGACACACCATATGCCTACCTGATGTGACACACCATATGCCTACCTGATGTGACACACCATATGCCTACCTGCTATGACACACCGTATGACTACATGGTATGACACACCATATGCCTACCTGATGTGACACACCATATGCCTACCTGATATGACACACCATATACCTATCTGATATAAGACACCATGTGCCTACTTGATATGACACACTGTGTGCCTATCTGATATGACACACCATGTGCCTACCTGATGTGACACACCGTATGCCTACCTGACGTGACACACCATATGCCTACCTGATATACACACCGTATGCCTACCTGATATGACACACCGTATGCCTGCCTACCTGATATGATGCACCACATGCCTACCTGGTATGACACACCGTATGCCTACCTGATATGATTCACTGTATGCCTACCTGGTATGACACACCATATGCCTACCTGATATGACACACCATGTGCCTACCTGATATGACACACCGTGTGCCTACCTGCTATGATACACCATATGCCTACCTGGTATGACAAACCATATGCCACCTGGTATGACACACTGTATGCCTACCTGCTATGACACACCATATGCCTACCTGATATGATACACCATATGCCTACCTGATATGACATACTGCATGCCTACCTGATATGACACACCATATGCCTACCTGATTTGACACATCATATGCCTATGTGGTATGACACACCGTGTGCCTACCTGATATGACACACCGTGTGTCTACCTGATATGACACACCATATGCCTACCTGCTATGACACACCGTGTGCCTACCTGATATGACACACCGTAAGTCAACTAGGTATGTCATACTGTATGCCAACCTGTTGTGGCACTATATGCCTACCTGATATGATATACCTTAAGCTTGCCTGCTTTCACACTGTATGTCTACCTGCTATGACACACCGCATACTTACCTGGTATGCCAAACCGTATGTCTACCTGCTATGACACTACACGCCTACCTGCTTTGACTCACCGTATACTGCCTCCTGAGCTGTCACTAATACAAAAGGGGTGAAAACTGGTGTCTACCTGACAAGGTATACTAATGTCAACTTTGCATAGCACACCGTATGCCTACATGACAAAATAAACTATACGTCTTCCTGGTACGATACGCTATTTATCTACTTGGTATGACATACTATTTGTCTACCTGACGTGACACACCCTATGCCTACTGATATGACACAATATGCCTATCTGGTATGACAAGATACCACCATGTGTATATCACCCATGGATAGCCGTTTCAAGCTAGGACACAGATAAGTTTAAATTTGTACTTTCATGTAGTGTCGATCGTGTATTTGTTAATCTATGTTTGTTTGTTTGTTCTGTGCTGATGAAGGCTTTGGCCGCAACGTCCATTGTTTTTTGAATTCGTGCTTTGGTAAAGCTCTCAACCTACTTCTCGTTTTTCAGTGATTCATATCTGGTATGACACACGGCATGCTTGCTTAGGATGGCAAACCGTATGACTACCTGCCATGGCACTATATCCCTACCTGATTTTTACCCTTTCAAGATACGCCGCATAAACTCCCGCTGACACACACACACAGTAAAACAAGACACAGCTCAACTTACACAGCGAATCTGCAGTACCCGTGCTGATAGTACTTGACCGCCGATCCATGCTGAGAAGCTGCTGGGTCAACTTCTTGTCCAGCTGGACGCTGTGACGTTTCCGCCCCGCCCGAGCCCGGTAGGCCTGCTCTCCACTTTCGTCCAGGGTGTTTTTCATCTTCTCCGAGTCGTGAAAGTTTTCGAAGTTCTCGGCCGAGCCCGGCTTAAAGCTGAGAAGTTTCTTGGCCAGCATCTTGAAGAACGCTAGTCGAAGTTGCCAATGGATGATAATCTCCGGTGTGTGTCCAATGAATTGCCTAGGTATTCACACGGCTTTGAACGTTTTCTTATTTTAAACCGTTTTATTCACAAGTCACTGAATATTTTCTTATTCTACACGGTGTATTTCTCGTTGCAGGGAGACCACGAGTCTCTAGAAAATCAAATTCACACAAATAAAATCAAATTAAGACTAAGAGTAAAACCAAATTAAGACTAGTAATAGCGAAGTTGCCGGACTCCGTGGCAAAGGCGTTACGGACGCGGTTCGTAATTCCGCTTACCTACGTTCGAAACACAGCCGCGACAAATTTGGCAACAGACCATGTCGCGCAGGGTTTTAACGTGATGGTATAGGAGCCGGTCATTCAGACAGCAATCGCAAACTACTGAACGTAAACTTGCCAAGACATCAACAACAGTAGTGCTGGTATTGACAGCGACGTCCTGTAAATAGGATATGCAAAAAAAATATAGCGAAGTTGATAGCGAACTGCGATGGCAATGTCATGAACACGGTCGGACGCGGGTACGAAGCCTGGACTCGTCGCTTGCCAACGTGAAGGAAAACTGGCCACCCATTCTTCCGTGCTTTCCCAACTACAAAATGTCATGACCCTATCACATCACCCAGCCATAGTAGGAAACCGCTTCCCTATAACATATATTTACGAGGGGAAGTCAATAAGTGGGTCACAAATGGCTGTAGAAAAATAACTAAATATGATAACAACTTGAAACCAGTTTATTTTTATACATATATTGTCCCTTTATTTCTCAACATAATTTCCACCAACACTGATGCACTTATCCCATCGTGTTATCAGTCCTCCCAAGTCGGCATCACAGAACTGTGTGCCCTGTTTTCTAAACCAAGTTTTCACTTCACATTCAACTAAGGCGTCATTCGCGAAATATCTCCAGCCAAAGTGAGTTTTCAGTGTTTATGCTGACAAATGTTTATCCCGTAAAGAGGTGCACAGCTGGATAGGAAAAGTTTCCAGGGCGAGTCAATAAGTAAGTCACACAGTTCTGTGGGATAGCCGGTAAATGAAAACAAAGCACGCAGTTCTATGCCGCCGGTTTGGAAGGACTGATAAAACGATGGGATAAGTGCATCAATGTTGGTGAAAATTATGCTGAGAAATAAAGGGACAATGTATGTATAAAACTAAACTGGTTTCAAGTTGTTATCATGTTTGGATATTTTTCTACAGCCATTTGTGACTTACTTATTAACTTAACCGCCTACATTATGATTACTAATAAATAAAGTGACCTGATGAACGAACGAACACACACGCACGCATGCACGCGCGCGCGCACACACACGCACACACGCACACACACACACGCGCGCGGCTGGTAAGGGTCACATCTCGTCCAACAGAGTCCAGATTAGATAAAGTCGTATTGACTAAATGTAATGACCATGTTCATAAAGTGAGATACTCATCCCAACACCAATGAATACTGTACGTTTGTAAAATTCGCACAGTCTTGGAAAGTATTTGGCGTTTGTGGGAAAGGGATAGTGAACGCAATTTAACGATCTTCACATACCGGGATCAAAGTCAGTCGCAGGCGAAAATGAAGCAGACCGCTATGCGTTGATTTTCACAAGAGTATGAGTGAACATAATGGCAAACTACTTTAAGTCCGATGCATTGGCGTTCAGGCTGCCAATGCCGGAAGAAAGGGGTGTATTTATCGGGGTGAGGTTCGTGTAGAAACTCACCTTCCAACCCGTACTAAAGTAGCCTCTCCACGAAGAAAGCGTTGAAGAGCTCTCCTGCCCTTCTCCAAGTCGAGAAATTAATGGTTTATGGTGCTACCCCCAACTGTGTGTAGGCCAATCATCACTCCATGGGTGATGTAGTGAATATCACACCAGTTGCCTTCACTCATTTTAGGCTCGAGCTGACAGAGGGCCCGGGTTATAAAACAAAACTCCAAACTCTATGAGGATTCGAATGCATGACCACCGGGCCAGCAGGCAGGCGTTCTACCCTACGGCGAGCAGCACACCGAGAACTTCACAGGACACAAAACGGAGCTGACGATCACTGGAGTGGAAAAAAAAAACACACAGGAAAAAAAAATACCCAAATAAAAAATCATGAACATTCTGCATACATATGTATAGCAAACAAATAGAGCGAAACCAATTGTAACAGCACATTAAGCAACACACTGCTATTATGTAACTGTAGTTTTAAAGCTAACGTGAAAACCAATATAAGACTGTACATTATACAACTGGACAATCTATTGCTCCAATGCATAGTCAATGACTCAGAAACGCAATAAAATGCAATATGTCAAGGGTGTAATGGGGCAGATAAGCGATTGTCGGGCTAAAAGTTAATCTTCTGCAATACACAATAGGTGAAATCTGGTCTGCTAAGTGACAATATATACACTACAGTTTAGGGACCTTTCGATGAAGTTTTCATTCATTCATTCATTCATTCATTCATTCTCTCTCTTTTTCTCGCTGATTGTCGGGCTAGAAGTTACTCTTCTGTCACACTACAGTTTAGGGATGTTTGGGGAAGTTTTAACACATTCTCTCTCTCTCTCTCTCTCTCTCTCTCTCTCTCTCTCTCTCTCTCTCTCTCTCTCTCTCTCTCTCTCTCTCTCTCTCTCTCTCTCTCTCTCTCTCTCTCTCTCTCTCACACACACACACACACACAAACAATAAGAAACCATTGAAGTTAACTATCTTTCAATATTTTTCCAGTAAAGTATGTTTATATTTAATAATTAATGACATGAAGACACGAAATAACAGCACCCCCCCCCCCCCCCCCGACTTTCTTCAAAAGCCACCAAAAGGTTCGTATGTTAAATGTTCTAGCTGCAATGTGATTTTAAACAAAAAAGTCCGATTGGTTGTTCCTTGACGATGTAAATATCGTCCAGACCCACTAACCGCCCCCTTCAGAGTTAGTCTTTACGTTTGCTCTGTTGCACTCTTCATCCGATCCCAGAGATCCACCACCACATCACATTTATTATTAAATTAGCTTTGTCCAGAGAGGTAACAACAGCTAACCTTCTTTCTACTTTCAACTATTATCTCCTATTGAGGTGTAGGCTTTCAAACACCTTCTCGTTTAGTCGTTTAGTCGTTGGATCAACATCACGGCACACGGTTTAACCCATAAGTGCTCCCTTTTCCTCCTAACTCAAACCTGAGTCTGGAGAAACTCAGCTCAATGCACGAACTCCGTTGCATCGGCGAGGATATCCGCCGCTATCCCATGCAGCTCCCACAATGTTCTCCCAATATAATTAATTTCTGTTTCTACTTCTCATCGTGTTATTTTAGGTCTTTGTCTGTTTCTTTTACCCCGTGGATTCTAAACTAAGGCTTTCCTTGTTATACTATTCTGGGGTTTTCTCAATATATGTTCTATCCACCGCCAACTGGTAGTTGTATTGTTCTCTCCATGAAATTCGCATTGATGATTTTGTCCGAGATCTATGGAGAGCCATGAACGCCTACGCCAGCCGGCACGGCACTTGATGATGATGATGATGATGATGATGATGATGATGATGATTTTGTCATACCGTTTTATTCCCTCTATTTTGCGCAGGCACCAGTTAGTGAATGCCTGTGGTTTATTTGCAATCGTTTTCCTTAGTTGTTCTCCACGTTGTCCCTGTTAACTGTCCCACACACCCGCATAGCCTCGTTAGAGAATCCACGATATACTGGCCTTCTCCGTCCTGACAAGCGATGCTATCTCCCCAACCTGGAACATACCAGTCCCATTTTCTGAAGCATACTCTGTGCAAGTGACAACGTTGGCCTACAGGCTTGGAGGACATGTCTTGGAATTCTCACCGTGATAGGCATTATTTAAAAAAAGAAATTGACATTGGGGGGGGGGAGGAGGAGGAGGGGTCCTCAGGTAGACCCAGCCTAATAACGGTGCAAGTGGAATGCCAAGGGAGGTAAAAGCGACCAGCGCGATACGACCACATCACTCATGGGTTGGTCTATGAATCTATGGGTCTAGCACAGTGGTTCTCAACCTATTTTGGCCCATGCCCCCCTTTACCATATGTTCAGAACGTCATTCCCCCCTTTTCGAACTTCCTCAGTATAAATTCCATCCCCCCCCCCCAACCCTTACACAGTATACATAAAAATGGAAGCTAAATTTAATAATACATACTAGAACAAGTCTAGACATCTACATAAAACGTGATTTGCGGGTCTATTTACGTTATAAAACGAATTTAATTAGGGCGAGAAGTACAGAGCTTACAAAATTTAGAGGGAAAAACAATATCAAGTAACTGGTTCTTGTATTAATACGATCTTGAAATAATCTTAATTCCCCCCTGGAAACCCTAAAATTCCCCCCTCGGGGGGGGGGGGGGGGGGGGAAATTCCCCACCGGTTGAAAATCACTGGTCTAGCACAATATATCCAAATACACCCACTTCTTAGCATGCAACAGGGGCATTTACTGTTTACATTTTACCACTACTTCTACCTCTTGTCTACACTTTACCATTACTTCTAATACTAAACCTGTTTACACTTTACCACTACTTCTACTACTAAACCTGTTTATACTTTACCACTACTTCTACTACTAAACTTGTTTATACTTTACCACTACTTCTACTACTAAACTTGTTTACACTTTACAATTACTTCTACTACTAAACTTGTTTACACTTTACCACTACTTCTACTACTAAACCTGTTTATACTTTACCACTACTTCTACTACTAAACTTGTTTACACTCTACCACTACTTCTACTACTAAACCTGTTTACACTTTACCACTACTTCTACTACTAAACCTGTTTACACTTTACCACTACTTCTACTACTAAACCTGTTTACACTTTACAATTACTTCTACTACTAAACTTGTTTACACTTTACCACTACTTCTACTACTAAACCTGTTTATACTTTACCACTACTTCTACTACTAAACTTGTTTACACTCTACCACTACTTCTACTACTAAACCTGTTTACACTTTACCACTACTTCTACTACTAAACTTGTTTACACTTTACCATTACTTCTACTACTAAACTTGTTTACACTTTACCATTACTTCTACTACTAAACTTGTTTACACTTTACCATTACTTCTACTACTAAACTTGTTTACACTTTACCATTACTTCTACTACTAAACCTGTTTACACTTTACCACTACTTCTACTACTAAACCTGTTTACACTTTACCACTACTTCTACTACTAAACTTGTTTACACTTTACCACTACTTCTACTACTAAACTTGTTTACACTCTACCACTACTTCTACTACTAAACCTGTTTACACTTTACCACTACTTCTACTACTAAACTTGTTTACACTTTACCACTACTTCTACTACTAAACTTGTTTACACTTTACCATTACTTCTACTACTAAACTTGTTTACACTTTACCACTACTTCTACTACTAAACCTGTTTATACTTTACCACTACTTCTACTACTAAACCTGTTTACACTTTACCATTACTTCTACTACTAAACCTGTTTACACTTTACCACTACTTCTACTACTAAACTTGTTTACACTTTACAATTACTTCTACTACTAAACCTGTTTACACTTTACCATTACTTCTACTACTAAACCTGTTTACACTTTACCACTACTTCTACTACTAAACTTGTTTACACTTTACAATTACTTCTACTACTAAACCTGTTTACACTTTACCACTACTTCTACTACTAAACCTGTTTACACTTTACCATTACTTCTACTACTAAACCTGTTTACACTTTACCACTACTTCTACTACTAAACTTGTTTACACTTTACCACTACTTCTACTACTAAACTTGTTTACACTTTACCACTACTTCTACTACTAAACCTGTTTACACTTTACCACTACTTCTACTACTAAACTTGTTTACACTTTACCACTACTTCTACTACTAAACTTGTTTACACTTTACCACTACTTCTACTACTAAGCCTGTTTATACTTTACCACTACTTCTCCTACTAAACTTGTTTAGACTTTACCACTACTTCTACTACTAAACTTGTTTATACTTTACAATTACTTCTACTACTAAACTTGTTTACACTTTACCACTACTTCTACTACTAAACCTGTTTATACTTTACCACTACTTCTACTACTAAACTTGTTTACACTTTACCACTACTACTACTACTAAACTTGTTTACACTTTACCACTACTTCTACTACTAAACTTGTTTACACTTTACAATTACTTCTACTACTAAACCTGTTTACACTTTACCACTACTTCTACTACTAAACCTGTTTATACTATACCACTACTTCTACTACTAAATTTGTTTACACTTTACAACTACTTCTACCTCTAAACGTGTCTACACTTTACCATTACTTCTACTACTAAACCTGTTTACACTTTACCACTACTTCTACTACTAAACCTGTTTATACTTTACCACTACTTCTCCTACTAAACTTGTTTACACTTTACCACTACTTCTCCTACTAAACTTGTTTACACTTTACAATTACTTCTACTACTAAACTTGTTTACACTTTATCACTACTTCTACTACTAAACCTGTTTATACTTTACCACTACTTCTCCTACTAAACTTGTTTACACTTTACAACTACTTCTACTACTAAACCTGTTTATACTTTACCACTACGTCTACTACTAAACTTGTTTACACTTTAACACTACTTCTACTACTAAACTTGTTTACACTTTACCACTACTTCTACTACTAAACCTGTTTATACTTTACCACTACTTCTACTACTAAACTTGTTTACACTTTACCACTACTTCTACTACTAAACTTGTTTACACTTTACAATTACTTCTACTACAAAACCTGTTTACACTTTACCACTACTTCTACTACTAAACCTGTTTATACTTTACCACTACTTCTCCTACTAAACTTGTTTACACTTTACAACTACTTCTACTACTAAACCTGTTTATACTTTACCACTACTTCTACTACTAAACTTGTTTACACTTTACAATTACTTCTACTACTAAACTTGTTTACACTTTACCACTACTTCTACTACTAAACCTGTTTACACTTTACCACTACTTCTACTACTAAACTTGTTTATACTTTACCACTACTTCTACTACTAAACTTGTTTACAGTTTACAATTACTTCTCCTACTAAACCTATTTACACTTTACCACTACTTCTACTACTAAACTTATTTACACTTTACAACTACTTCTACTACTAAACTTGTTTACACTTCACCACTACTTCTACTACTAAACTTATTTACACTTTACAACTACTTCTACTACTAAACTTGTTTACACTTCACCACTACTTCTACTACTAAACTTGTTTACACTTCACCACTACTTCTACTACTAAACTTGTTTACACTTCACCACTACTTCTACCACTAAACTTGTGTACCTCTACTATTACTTCTACCACTAAACTTGTGTACCTCTTCTATTACTTCTACCACTAAACTTGTGTACCTCTTCTATTACTTCTACCACTAAACTTGTGTACCTCTTCTATTACTTCTACCACTAAACTTGTGTACCTCTTCTATTACTTCTACCACTAAACTTCCATTAGTATTAAATCTCTACAAACACAATACAAGACAACACCATTACGTGATTATTTCCCCACAAACACAATAAACGATAATTCCATTAGATCTCCACAAACACAATATAAAAGAATTTCACTATATCCTTAAAAAGATAGTAACAGAGAACTCCACCGCAAACCATACATCCACAAAAACACGAAACAGATTTCACTACATCTCTACAATCAAAATAACAGAAAATCGAGAAAACCCAACTACATCCATGCACATAAACCGACCGCTGCTTGCACTATACTGTACATGAAACAGATACCTGTTCATACAGCCGTAATAAAAGTATTATACTAATTTACTATATCAATATTTAGAATGGTATATCAGCCACCTATTTACAGCTTACAGTATACTGTATACTGTACACGAAACGAGATACCTGTTCATACAGCCGTAATAATAGTATTATACTAATTTACTATATATCACTATTTAGAATGGTATACTATTACTAACTATAAGCCACCTATATTTACATCCAGAGCCAAAATTCACACGGGGGACAAATGTAAAGCTGCAATAAAGCGAATCGCACCACACATGACCGAGCATACAAACCTGCAACTCATATCACAACATATGATTATTTACAACAAAACGTTCGCCAACAGAATCCGGGTTTGTGTATTTATAATGAACAAACTCGGGGAGCAAGCGACGGCACAAACATAACAGCCGTTGAGAAATTGCATTACCGTTTCCGTTAATGAAGTATCAAGTGTGCGGTACAGTGCGAGTCTGTGTCAATAGTGCGGTTATGCGACAATTGAAGCACTTTGTAGACCTCGCCTGTAACCACTTTGACGCGCAAATAATCTTCGATATCACAGGGTTTCCGGCATGTAATCATGTGTGTGGTAGTTTTATACGACCAGGTTTTCCTCTTCTTGGCGACTGATATCCATTCATGCGGACAGCATGCACACAAAGGAATCAACGGACAAAGTCGTGCCCCCTTTAAGATGTTTTTATATACAGCACCAATGCTAGGGAAGCTACTATTAAGTAGAGGCTAGACGCTCACCACGACTCTGGTGATCGAGTGAGATGGCAGAACATGACCGGCATGTCGGCATGGCACATAATGGATGGATGGAGACGCTCGATGGTTGGCCCGTAAGTTGGTTATGGGTTCAATCGGCATCAATGTAGTAGTAGTAGTAGTGGGTAGTAGTAGTAGTAGTAGTAGTAGTAGTAGTAGTAGTAGTAGTAGTAGTAGTAGTAGTAGTAGTAGTAGTAGCAGCAGCAGTAGTAGTAGTAGTAGTAGTAGTAGTAGTAGTAGCGGCGGCAGTAGTAGTAGTAGTAGTAGTAGTAGTAGCAGTAGTAGCAGTAGTAGTAGCAGTAGTAGTAGTAATAGCAGCAGCAGTAGTGGTAGTGGTAGTAGCAGCAGCATCAGCAGCAGCAGCAGTAGTAGCAGCAGCAGTAGTAGTAGTAGCAGTAGTAGTAGTAGCAGCAAAAGTAGTAGTAGTAGTAGTAGTAGTAGTAGTAGTAGTATTAGTAGTAGCAGCAACAGTAGCAGTAGTAGCAGCAGTAGTGGCAGCAGCAGTAGTAGCAGCAGTAGTGGCAGCAGCAGTAGTAGCAGCAGCAGTAGTAGTAGTAGTAGTAGCAGTAGTAGTAGCAGTAGTAGTAGTAATAGCAGCAGCAGTAGTGGTAGTGGTAGTAGCAGCAGCATCAGCAGCAGCAGCAGTAGTAGCAGCAGTAGTGGCAGCAGCAGTAGTAGCAGCAGCAGTAGTAGTAGTAGCAGCAAAAGTAGTAGTAGTAGTAGTAGTAGTAGTAGTAGTAGTAGTAGTAGTATTAGTAGTAGCAGCAACAGTAGCAGTAGTAGTATTAGTAGTTGTAGCAGCAGCAGCAGTAGTAGTAGTAATAGTAGTAGTAGTAGTAAAAGTAGTAGTAGTAGTAGTAGTAGTAGTAGTAGTAGTAGTAGTAGTAGTAGTAGTAGTAGCAGTAGCAGTAAAAGTAGTAGTAGTAGTAGTAGTAGTAGTAGTAGTAGTAGTAGTAGTAGCAGCAGCAGCAGTAGTAGTAGTAGGAACAGTAGTAGTAGTAGTAGTAGTAGTAGTAGTAGTAGTAGTAGCAGTAGCAGTAAAAGTAGTAGTAGTAGTAGTAGTAGTAGTAGTAGTAGTAGTAGTAGTAGTAGTAGTAGCAGCAGCAGTAGTAGTAGTAGGAACAGTAGTAGTAACACTAGTAGCAGCAATAGCAATATTAGCAGCAGCAGCAGCAGCAGTAGTAGTAGTAGCAGCAATAGCAATATTAGCAGCAGCAGCAGCAGTAGTAGTAGTAGTAGTAGTAGTAGTAGTAGTAGTAGTAGTAGTAGAGTAACAGTAGTAGTAGTAGTAGTAGTAGTAGTAGTAGTAGTAGTAGTAGTAGTAGAGTAACAGTAGTAGTAGTAGTAGTAGTAGTAGTAGTAGTAGTAGTAGTAGTAGTAGTAGTAGTAGTAGTAGTAGTAGAGTAACAGTAGTAGTAGTAGTAGAGTAACAGTAGTAGTAGTAGTAGTAGTAGTAGTAGTAGTAGTAGTAGTAGTAGTAGTAGTAGTAGTAGTAGAGTAACAGTAGTAGTAGTAGTAGTAGTAGTAGTAGTAGTAGTAGTAGTAGAAGTAGTAGAGTAACAGTAGTAGTAGTAGTAGTAGTAGTAGTAGTAGTAGTAGTAGTAGTAGTAGTAGTAGTAGTAGTAGTAGTAGTAGTAGTAGTAGAGTAACAGTAGTAGTAGTAGTAGTAGTAGTAGTAGTAGTAGTAGTAGTAGTAGTAGTAGAGTAACAGTAGTAGTAGTAGTAGTAGTAGTAGTAGTAGTAGTAGAGTAACAGTAGTAGTAGTAGTAGTAGTAGTAGTAGTAGTAGTAGTAGTAGTAGAGTAACAGCAGTAGTAGTAGTAGTAGTAGTAGTAGTAGTAGTAGTAGTAGTAGTAGTAGTAGTAGTAGAGTAACAGTAGTAGTAGTAGTAGTAGTAGTAGTAGTAGTAGTAGTAGTAGTAGTAGTAGTAGTAGTAGTAGTAGTAGAGTAACAGTAGTAGTAGTAGTAGTAGTAGTAGTAGTAGTAGTAGTAGTAGTAGTAGTAGTAGTAGTAGTTGCAGATGTACTAGTAACTGTAGTGTCAGTAGCAGCAGCAGCAGTAATAGGAACAGTAGTAGTAGTAGTAGTAGTAGTAGTAGTAGTAGTAGTAGTAGTAGTAGTAGTAGTAGAGTAACAGCAGTAGTAGTAGTAGTAGTAGTAGTAGTAGTAGTAGTAGTAGTAGTAGTAGTAGTAGTAGTAGTAGTAGTAGAGTAACAGTAGTAGTAGTAGTAGTAGTAGTAGTAGTAGTAGTAGTAGTAGTAGTAGTAGTAGTAGTTGCAGATGTACTAGTAACTGTAGTGTCAGTAGCAGCAGCAGCAGTAATAGGAACAGTAGTAGTAGTAGTAGTAGTAGTAGTAGTAGTAGTAGTAGAGTAACAGCAGTAGTAGTAGTAGTAGTAGTAGTAGTAGTAGTAGTAGTAGTAGTAGTAGTAGTAGTAGTAGTAGTAGTAGTAGTAGTAGTAGTAGTAGAGTAACATAGTAGTAGTAGTAGTAGTAGTAGTAGTAGTAGTAGTAGTAGTAGTAGTAGTAGTAGAGTAACAGTAGTAGTAGTAGTAGTAGTAGTAGTAGTAGTAGTAGTAGTAGTAGTAGTAGTAGTAGTAGTAGTAGTAGTAGTAGTAGTTGCAGATGTACTAGTAACTGTAGTGTCAGTAGCAGCAGCAGCAGTAATAGGAACAGTAGTAGTACCAGTAGTAGTAGCTGCTGCTACTACTACTACTACTACTGTCCCCCCCCCCCCTCCCTCTCGCTCGCCCGATAGTTTTGCTTTTGACGTAATTGCGTTGATTGTTTACAACAGAGCTGCGATATTTGCGCCTTTCGGCCGACACATCCGACTTCTTGGGGCGTTTGTTGACAGGGTGACATCCCCGGGTCTGTAGACTATGGAACGGATCTTCAGTTTGTTTACTATTGTTTACGCCCACTGTGCTTTCATATACCAGTCCGTATTTTATTAATCCCACTTACCTGGTGAGAATATTCCCGATTCTGTAATTGCCCCAACTCTTTACCTATCTACAGCTGACACTTCAAGGCGGAGGCCTGTTGTTTCAGGCGAACAATAGTGGGCTAACACACCGTCTGAAGCACGCACTTCTGTGTGCCGAACATGCAACACATGTATATTTCTGCTGGTGTTGTGTATTTTTACACGCACTATTAGTAATGCGGTAGTAATATCTATTGTTCTTTGTTCTGACCTTATAAGATAAATGGGTTGGTATGAGAAGGAGGGATGAGTTTCATGTTGTATTTTTTGTACCCCAATTGGATCTTTAACTGATTTAAGTGCCATGTGATGATAAATCGTCTTTTTCAAACCTCCCGTAATGCCATGGGCTTATAAATCAAACTATACTTAAAATATCAATACAGTAGTTTTCCATATACAATCCCACTAATTGTATATGTAATACAACATGTCTGATACCATATTAACAACTTTTAAGTCATAACCGATACACCCTTACTTCCCATTTTCAGCCCTAGATTTTTTGCTTGGTTGAAACCTACTGTTTATTTAGTACTGAATCTGTTAAATAAAGGACCTTCTTAAGGATCATCGGGGATACGGTACCGTATGCCCGATGAGCCTTAGGAAGATCCTAAGACCAATCGGCAATCTGTGGGCGATGTGGTCAGTATCACGTCAGCTGCCTTTACTTCACATAATATTCTTGTTACCTATTTTTAAGTTGGGTCCATATTTAATGTCAAAAAGCCGAATCCACCAAATGCGTATCGAACCTACGACCATAAGGTCAGCAGACCAGTGTCCATCCAATAAGCTACCACGGTTCCCCATGTGGATCTTTGAAACCAATTTCACGAGCTGGGACCATCATCATTGAGTGGGTTACGTTGCATTGTTGCGTCAAGTCTTGCTACCTGCGAATTCGACAAGCAAATTTTTAGGATTGCTTTCCCTAGTATTTTATTTATTCTTTTTTTCTTAAATGGTGTCCAATCTACATACAAGGCAGCAGGCTTGTGTATCGCTCGGTCTGGTCCCTACCCCTTGACTCATCCGACATAGTTGACCCTACCAGAAGCAGCTCTTTGGGTCAAGCCTCTCTGCCACGACAAGGTAGACACACAGCAGATGGGTCAGCAGGTAGGATGATCCTAGCGTCACACGCTGTGAGAAGAACGTTCCTCGTCTTCTAAAAACTCATTCGCCATGACCAGTATAAGAACAGATGTACCATCGGTGCTAGAAGAGACTGGTATGATAGGGAGTGACTTAAGGATCTGGCTCAGGTTCTTGGCACAACTCCGCTTAACTCAGTATTAATAAAGCAGACAAGTAACAGTATAATTTTGCACTACGAGTGGCAATAGGTATATAGGTGATTTCTATCAGTATAGTATGCCAGGCTTCTAATTACATCGCTACCTCGGCCCAATCTCATCATCGTGATGATCATATTTATTGATGTAGACGTTCTCGGAGGAGAACATGGCCGTTTATTTACCCGCACGACATATAGTCTCGTGTAGTTAGTTAACTGTTAGTTCACTTGTTAGTTAATTGTTAGTTAACCTGTTAGTCGATTGCTAATTGTTAGTTAACTCATTAGTTCCTTGTTAGTTGACTTTGCCAGTTGATTGTTAACTATTAATTAATTTAAACGTTTTTAATCGATGTGTTGCGGCGACCTGGCAGCACGAAAGACAATGTTTTTAATGACAAACTGTGTTGCAATAACAAATTTGTAATCGATCAATTTGACGGCATCTTCTTTTCCCGTGTTGAGTTGTATTTTCCCCACATCTCCAATCTTAACCTTTTGAATTGCATTTTGGAAGGCAGTACCTCACGCTTGCCTGACTGCTCTGAGATAATGTTTTGGAAGCCATATCCAGGAAAGTTTAATTAAAATTGACCTTGTCTTCCAGATCAACCCAGCCTAGCCTGGTACAGGGATACGTCTCGGGAGGTAAAGGCGACCGGTGTGACACTGACCACATCATCCATCCAGCACCGATTTGTCTAAAAATATGTGGCTAGCACAATATATCCAAATAAGCCTAACGCATTGGGGTGTGTGTGTGCGTGCGTGTGTGTGTGTGTGTGTGTGTGTGTGTGTAAAAAGTAAAAAAAAATGTTCGACTTTTAATAGCCCCTCCAGGCACTCGTTATTAGTTACTCTGGCAGTAAAATGTATCCGCAGCTTAGGAAAGAGTTAAATGAATACTTTGTGCTTGAATCACAAGAAGTTAATGAAACTGAAAGTTATAATGAAGAACAGCTTGGAAACAACGACCTATCAAGAATCCAAGAATACAATAAGACCGACCGACTGATGGATGTACGTGCGAGCGGAGAGACAGACAGATACAAGATAAAAACGGACGGAAGGACGGACAGACAGATGAGCGAGAGAACCGACAGACGGGTACATGAATAGACAGATAGACCGACCGACTGATTGATCAACAGACAGACACATGAATAGACAGATAGACCGACCGACTGATTGATCAACAGACAGACAAACAGGCATATACAGGGTTTAAAATAACATCGGATGGCGGTATCTGCCATTGCCCAATAAAAAAAAAAACCACACAGCGGCTGCCAAGCACGTCACGTATCTATTCTAAGTGACTCCCCATAGATGTTCTATTGTTAGGATATTCCTCATTCTATTATTCGTTGTTGTTGCTGTAAAGTGTAAAGTGGGTTATACGTTGAGTGTTTAATTATGTTTATTTTCTAATTCAGCGTCGCCCTCTCCAGTGTTCTATGTACTTTTCACGTAGGTCATTACTGGCTTCATAGGCAACTCACAGCAAAGTTGGTCGAGCATGGTACGACTCAGAGTCGCGTCTGGTCTCCCAAATGTTTACATGCACACAAATCAAACCCCACTAGCTGTTAAAAGCCTGGTGGTTGTAAACACAGATAACGTGTTAAAGAAAACTGTAAAGGAGTATGCGTGCACAGAACATAGGTATGCACAAAGGTTGCATCTATAAAGGGACAACGGAGTCAGGTTGGTTGGTTGGCAGTTCGCATGTTTTATTTTGGATTCTCGCATAACCTACGGTAGAGATTGGCAACGTTTTTTTGTAGTGTTTCATTGTTCTGAACGACTGGCACTCATACCAATAAACAACAAAATCAACGAAAGTCGGTCTGCTGCCAACACGGAACTGCTCCACGACTCTGGTGATCGTGTGTTATGGCGAAACGCTTATCGACATGGAACATAATAATAATACATAATCTACAAAGACGGAAGTGGAAGTCGGTCTGCTGCCAACACAGACTGATCCATGATTCTGGTGATCGTGTGTGATGGCGAAACGCTTATCGGCATGGAACATGCTAATAATACATAATCTACAAAGCATAGAGGTATAGACAATTAGTATGCTGGTAGGGAAGGAGGTGGGGTGGAGAGGTATGGCTGGAAGGTGTAGCACACACACACACAAACACAATTGCACATGTGCCAGGTGTGACAGCTGGGATGACCAATTATTTATAAAGTCGAACCAGACACATGTGCTGGGTCAAAGGTCGCACACTAGGGCAATCATTTATGCTTACGCCTGACAACAACGCGACAACAACCATCATGCATATTCCGCATGTACTAGCTAGAGGCATTCTGAAATGCCTGGCCGTTACACACCGTGTTACTTGGCTGTGGGTTTTGCCCTTTATTGACGGATTTATGAGAAATACATTCACAGATACTGACTGACACTCACAGAAGAAGACGGCAGGAAGGAAAGATTAGAGGAGACAAGACAATATGAAATCGACAAGTGGCCTCACTGGAATTCGATATTCGTTTCGAGGAAGGAACAAGTGGTCTTCAGCGGATTCTTTGCCTCAACTTTTGTAAGAAAACTAGTTATTAAAAAAAGTTAAGATCCCGTTGCAGTTCAGCATGGTCGAATGGGTAAGAATGCGTGTTCTTAAACATCCGGTTTGCTGATACCGAGGTTAGCGGTTCAACCTCTACACCGAACAGCTGGACTAAAATAAAATGTTGACCTGTCGTCCTTGACTTGGGGCCGTAAATTACAAGTACCTTCTGAAATCGTAGTGGGTTCGCCTGATGGCGAGGGACACTGTTAATAGGGAAAGCTAATTCACACGCAAAATTCAGTCATCACTACTATAAATAGTGTGTATGGACTAAGCTTGAGTTCAAAGCGAGCGAGCAGAAAATAAAGGTCCCGTTTACACGCCTTAGTCGCAATGGGTAATGGACGAAGACCCAGTTTTATAGAACTACCGGCAGACATTCTTCCTATATGCCCTAGATATCAGCACAACGCTGTGTACGTTGAAGCCTCTTATAGCTCCCATGATATTCTTGCTATACAAAGAGAAGATACGACGAGACAACGCTCTTATAGCTCTCATGATATTCTCGCTATACAAAGACAAGATACATTTGAATAGGCGCTGTCTTTCACCAACATTAAAAAAAAAAAAAAATAACCCCTAAGGGGTTTCCGTCTAAGTCTATGCTTAGCACTATCATTTATATGTGGTAAGTAACGTAAATAAAGGTCCCCTTTACAAGCCCTAAGGCGCATGGGGTATATGTTGCCAGACCGACACATTTATAGACCAACTGGAACTCGTGAGAGATTTATTCAGTACCTACCGTTGTTTACTTGTTATTCGGAAGGAAAAGAAAAACTATTTTAAGAACATAGTAATAGATAAAACCAACACTAAAGATATATGGAAAGCAATTAATACCTTGACAAACAAACACAAATCATCACAATCATTACCATCAAATCAGGTTACATGTGATCAATTCAGTAGATACTTTCAGTCCGACATAAACTGAAGGCTGCAATACCAGATGCGCCTCATGACATATCTTTATTATCATCATTCTGTGAGAACAAATGCTATGGACACATTTCCTCCAACATACCGCTAATGACGACAACTGAAGTATTTACTCATCTCCGTAATCTAAAAAACAATAACTCATCAGGACTAGATGGAATTAGTAGTCGGATCCTTCGCCATGCTGCACCGGCGATCTGCGAGTCACTAACTTTTATATATAATCAATGTATAACCAGAGGTCACTTCCCATCAGCCTTTAAAATCGCTAAAGTGTATCCTCATTTAAAAGCTGGTCCTCTAGACGATCTTCTCATGAGTAATTATAGACCAATTTCCATATTATCCTCATTATCCAAACCGCTAGAAAAGCACATCCACAAAACAACACTAGATCACTTAGTTCGCCATAAACTGATAGTTGACAGTCAGTCAGGATTTCGGCCAAAATATTCTTGCCATACGGCACTAACAAACATGATAGAAAACTGGCATCAAAATATTAACAACAATACTCTATGTGGAGCGGTGCTTATAGACTTTAGGAAAGCATTCGATATGATAGATCATACTATTCTAATTAAAAAACTAGAAACAATGAAAGTAAGTTTTAATATAGTGACATTAATAAAATCATTCTTATTAGACAGAAAGCAAGTAGTATCACACAATAAAGTTTTATCTCAAGCCATTACCATTAATATTGGAGTACCTCAGGGGTCTATTCTTGGCCCTCTATTATTTGCCATTTATATAAATGATCTTCCATTAAATCTGTCGTCGTCCTGCGATCTATTTGCTGATGACTGCACAGTACATACGAACGCTGTTGATCGTAATGTGCTAGAATTATCCTTGCAACAGGAAATAAATAGTGTAGTTAACTGGAGTCATGCAAACCGCATGCAAATTAACATTACTAAACAAAGTCTATGTTAATAGGAACCAGGCAAAGACTTCACACTCTAAACTCGCAGAGAACTCTTCAGCTGCACATTGGCAGCACGCCTGTAGAAAGTGTCACCGAGCACAAGACACTGGGTGTTATCATAGATCAAAATCTAACTTTTAACTCACATGTTCATGTTCTAGTTAAACAAATAGCCAAAAAAGTATACCAACTTGCCAAAATTAAAAATTTCCTTGACGAAAACACAAGAAAGATATTCTATACTTCTCATATACAAACACATATTGATTACTGTTCCACAGTCTGGGATGGATGCTCCAAATCAATAACAAAACGCCTATATTCACTCCAGAAAAGGGCAGTGCGTTTAATTAATGGTGAAAAGCTTACCGACAATTCTAACCTATATAAACGTCTCCGGTTACTGCCACTCCACAAGCCCCTGCTTTTTAATAAGACCAAACTAATTCACAAAATCCTATTTCAAAATGCTCCAAGCTACCTTTGGCCATTGTTTAAATATAACGCTAGACATAGCGAACGACTAAATATACTTCATGTCCCTAAACCTAGGATAGACTTATATAAAACAAGCTTAGCATACTCTGCCGCTCAGTTGTGGAACAATCTTCCACAAGAAATCAAAGACACCACCAATCATGATTCATACATTCGCAACCTGTTTGAACACTACCTTAGTACAGACTACATGCCCCCATAACAAATAACACAAAAAAGACAATAATAGTAACTTATCTCAAACGACAACTAGCCAAAAAACATTCCCTTATGTATGGCACGTTACACCCTCCTTAGGTATTTATAATGCCCATGTTAAACACTGCCTCAGTGAGTCATTTGTTATTGATTATTTTTCATGCGTTTTAATGTTCTTTTGTTGTCAAAAGTTGCTTCATAAGTGATGTTGAATGAAAGAATGTATGAGAGGAAATAGAGAAGAAGGGCAGAATGTCAGACGGGCCTGCGTGCCCAATTCTTAACCCTTTGAAAATAAAGACTTATTATTATTATTTATTATTATTACTTCCCAAGACATTTCCCAATATCCAGATTAGGTTGGGTTGAAATGGGAAACTAGGTCAATGTAAAACATCTGAATCAACCCCAGTAAGGTCGAACTCCTGACCGAAACCCTAGCTAGCGAGACGACAGACGAAAGTCCAACCAATACGTTACTGAAGTTTTATTTATCAATGGTGCAGTATTAAATGCTTTGGAATAATCTGCCTGTGTGGGTCGTAATGATTCCCTGTGCTGTATATAGCAAGGTTTGTACCTGTTTATCGATCACCATCATCATAATAATAAAGTACTTTGTCAGCTGGCGTAGGCGTTCGTGGCTCTTCACAGATCTGGACTTTGGTGTTCTGGATCAACTCTGCTGATGATATTCTTCCATGGCACCGTCTCAGTCCTTCCAGCATAATTTCTCTTGGTCTGCCCCTGCCTCTCTGGCCTGGTCTTTCCAGTCGTCACGTTGTTCTCCACTGCCTCTCTTCTCATCGCATGACCAAAGAAACCTGTTTGTGTCATTCTTATTGTTGAATACTATATTCCAGCTTCATTAGCCTCTTTCAGACAGTCGTTGATCTGGCAGTCAAAGGTATTCGCAACACTCGTCTCAGGAACCACATCTCTGTTGCTTCTAAGTTCTTCCTAATGTTTTCATTTACATTCTAAGATTCACTGCCATACAGCAACAGAGAGCAAAGAAAAATTGTATCATTCGAAATGAAATGCTACATGAAAGAGGCAAGAATGTCTTCAATATAAAAAGTGTCAATTCATGAAGCATCGAACATACTACATAAACACAATTGCAGTACGAAAGCTGATATTGTCTTGTCCATGATAAAAGACAGTGGTTTGATATGGTATCTTATGGACATCCTTAAGAAGGTTCGTAAATGTGTCTCTCATTAATTTAACAGCTCCAACCATAAAGGTAAAGCAGATAGTTATGTCACAGCCTTCAAATCCTTCTCAGGTGATCACACTATTTGTCATGTCTTGGAGAAACGAGTCGTTCATAGAATGGGGCTTCTCCACCCATCAGGAAGTGATACCCACAATTCTTTCGTTTGGTGTGTAGTATTCCACCCTTTAAACCTCATATGTAAATGTATGTATTAGTATGCGGTTAATTTCGTGTACATTTACAAATAGGGCCGTTTATGTATATACAAATGTATGGATACATGTATGCCGCATTAGTGGCGGGATGCAACTGCACGTACATATGCATGCATGTTTAGCCTGAGCTGTACGTATATATTTATATGAAACAAACCTGCATTTTTCAAGCATTCCTCTATCTATTTCCCACATTTGCTCTTTTCATCTCTTTCCTTCGTGTCTTGTTTCATTTCACGGACTTTCCGATTGATCGTCTTCTTCTTCTTCTTTTCTTTTTCGTTGATATATTCGCATTACTTATTAATGGACTGTGAAATATCTGTTTCATTTAATCTAAGTACTCTTGTTGTTCTGGTTTTGCTGTTGTTATTTTTTCCTCCTATTATGCTAGTTTAAAAAGACAACCTGAAGCGTTGGTTTTTAGTTATACGCGGCCTTGTTGCGTTGAAGTTTCTAGTCAGATGTCACGCCGATTAGTTGTCATTTAGAGTGGCTAATAATTAAAGACCGGTCTCCCTGGTCTTGGTGTTAACGCCTTTCTCCGTAATCCCGTACATCCACGTGAGAAACGTAACCTGCGCGACAATCGGTAGCGGTTCTCGTCGCGTTGGCAACTTACGGGGTATGTACGCCGGTCGCTCAGAAAGCAATGGCAAACAACTGAGCGTAATCTTGCCAAGAAATCAACAATCAGCTGAAAGATGCTGATGTTGACAGCAATGTCCTGTAAAGGATATGCGAACAAACAAACAAACAAACAAACAAACAAACAAAATAATGAAAGATGCGAGCGCTGCAAAACAAAACATGGTCGCTCTTGACTACAACTGGTACAAGCACAACGCATGATGACTTGCTAAGGACAAGGATGAATGTAAATCGACTGTGATGGGAACAGCTGTGAGGATGTAATGCCTCACAAGACAAAGAGGGTTGCAGTGTAACGTTAGCGCTTCTTCTCACACTTAATGGGAGATCACAACAATTAAGTCTGACAATGCATACTGAAAAGCCAAAGATAATGTGAATAAATCAAGCAAATGATAACCCGATCTCCATTGGTGAAATCTCACTTTAAGAAGTTGAGTCATACACCTCGTTAGGTAGCGATGTAGACTAAGGTCAGGGAACAGACAGAAACATAAACATAAGATTACAACAGGCCAGTGGAGATAGCATAGAACTAGGACATGTGTAGAATTCACGGACATTAACGATGTTGGTGAAGGGGTTACGGACGAAGTTCGTGATCTCGCATTCGGCGTTCGAAACACAACTGTGGGCAATTTGGCAGCAGACTGCCTTACGTTGGTTTTTTATGAAATGGTATTGGTGCTGGTCGTTCAGAAAGCAATGGCAAACTCATGAACGTAAACATGCACAGAAATCACGAGCAGCCAAAAAAAAAAAAATGATAGGGTTGCCTACTACGTCCTGTAAAGGACATGCAAATAATCATACCTGGAATATTCCAATCTGACTGTACTTTACGACGGATAGATAGCATCTGTACTGCCGTTCAATTCAGAAACACGGCGAACGACCAAAACAATAATAATAAACTACACAAATTCATTGCTAGTGCCTGCACAGGATAGAAGGGCTTAATTGCTACATATAAAAGTTAGTTGCAAGTCCTTTATAAGACGTCGCAGTCAACCCCTATTTGTGATTTCTTGGCAAGTTTACGTTCAGTGGTTTGCCATTGATTTATAAATGACCGATATTCACACCATTGTATGAAGACCAACGCAAAGCGGACTGCTGCCAAACCTCCGGCAGCTGTGTGTGGAACGCGGTATGCAGGATTACGAATTGCGTCGGTAACCCCTTTGCCACAAAGCCGGCGAATGATATAATAGAATCATTAAATGACGAGCTTACAGAGAGAACTAGCAAGTGTCGAGCAATCAAGCAGTGAGGACAAGATGGTGACATTGGATATGACAGACAATGAGAAAACCTGATAATAATAATAATACAGCAAGAAAGTCCTGTCTCTGAAACCCACACGGCAAAAATAAAAGTTAGAGAGATACCTACAACAGTTGAAGAAGAGAATTAGAGTCGTAGTTGAATAGATGGGAGAGGACATCTTTTATTTGCGCTCGCTCGCTTTGAACTCAAGCGTAGTCGTTACACACGTCTTCTAGTAGTGATGTACTGAATTTTATGTGTGGATTATCTTTCCCTATTACCAGTGTCCCTCGCCATCAGGCGAACCCACTCCGACTTCAGAGGTACTTGTAATTTACATCTCTAAGGCAAGAACGATAGGTCAACATTTTAGTTCAACTGTCCGGCGTAGGGGTTGAACCCTTTACATCGACATCAGCACACCAGATGTTTAAGAACATACGTTCTTACCCATTCGGCCATGCTGACCTATGGAGAGGACATGGGGGAAGCTGCAGAATATAGCGAAAGATAGGACGTTTTGGTATGAGTATTGGGTGGGCAGAGGGGGGATTATGCCCCTATGGAGAATAAAAGACATAACATTTAAACATGAACACTATTTTAAACTGTCGTCGATTACGCTGACATCTGTGCAATGACGTCGATTCTATTAATAAATACTAACATTCATAAAAGCCATTTCCGGTGTCAGTATCTCTCCTCTGCTGTCTAAAGATCTAACGACCTTACTAACGGATATTAGCAAGATTACTGCTTTCTTCGCGGTCCACCTTTCTGTCTCGCCTTCTTTTCAATGTTCACTGAAATGCACTTCCTGTCGGCAACCCTTTTCCTGTTTTCCCATTCAAATCGGTTCCAAATATATTCATATTCACACCAACCATATGCTACTAATCTCAAACTTGGACTTTATCCAAATCACACTTCAGCAAAATCAACACCTGCGAGATGAGATGCCTGAGGAGAGCTGCCAACTTAACAATCCGAGACCGAGTAAGAAATGCTGTTACCAGACAGACAGTGGGATCAACACCCTGTGCCACATTTATTGAAAGACAGAAGATCAAGTGGTTGGGCCATGTTGTTAGAATGCAACGCCATCAATTACCATCACTGGCCTTACATCTAAGATCATCTGCGACGAGACCAATAGGACGTCCAAGAAGAAAAAGGATTGACGACATCAAAGACATTGTACAATCACACGGAATGACACTATCTAGTGCCGCCCATCGGGCCCTGGAGCGCAAATTATTACTCCCAACGACGCTTGACGGCAGAAGTGGAAAATGATGATGATGATGATTCTCATGAAGATCCTGTCAGGAACTCGCGATGAGTGTATCCACCCTCGATGTCTAGATTGAGTTGAGTTGAGCAAACAACCGACGTCACTGCACTCAGGACAGTCCCATACGCGCCCAGTACCCTCGTTTAACAGCCAGCGAAGAGTCATACTACTAATCATTCCCACTGCTATCTGATCACTTCCCTCCTCTCCCAATGTTCCGAAGCATCCTATGACGGCCACAACTATAACATTAAGGAAAGAAGAGGGTCATATCGAATATGTATTCTGCTTATTATTATTATTATTATTATTATTATTATAATTACCATTATATTTATAAATGATAGCATTGATACACCAATCAAACTAAATTAACAATACCAAAAAAAAAAAAAAAAAAAATAAAGGCACCGGTGGTGATCCACCCCCGTGTTACTACCCGATCGTGTAATGCCACTACACCACCGGCGCTCGAATGATATTGGCAATTTTTTCTTTATAAAGCACAATTTGCAATATACACGTTTTACAATTGTGCTTTCCGGTGCGTACTCGTAACTGTGACATGCAGTATTCAGATTTCCGACCAATCTATGGCGTCAAAGGAGGATACATATCTTGTACATGAAATATTCGTAGCTGTCAATAGTCGATGTAATGTTGAGTTGAGTTGAGTTGAGTCAAGAACCGACATCAGAACATTCCCATACGTGCTCAGTCCCCTCGTTCAACAGCCAGCGAAGAGTCATACTACTAATCGTTCCCACCGCTATCTGATTAAATGTTATCCTGGTCTTCCCTCTCAGTTTTGAGATTCTTCCAGAACCCCTGCCGATCCCCCGCAAACTCATTCTTTCCACATATGGGTTCTCCATCTGTTCCTCCGCCTTCTCCACCTGGTCCCACAAGCGCACGACCACCTCCCCCTTGTCCATAGGCAAGATACCACCAAGAGGCTTTGAACTCAAGCGTAGTCGTTACACACGTCTTCTAGTAGTGATGCACTGAATTGTATGTGTGGATTAGCTTTCCCTATTACCAGTGTCCCTCGCCATCAGGCGAACCCACTCCGACTTCAGAGGTACTTGCAATTTACATCCCTAAGGCAAGAACGATAGATCAACATTTTAGTTCAACTGTCCGGCGTAGGGGTTGAACCCTTTACATCGGCATCAGCACACCAGATGTTTAAGAACATGCGTTCTTATCCATTCGGCCATGCTGACCTATGGAGAGGACATGGGGGAAGCTGTAGAAGATAGAGAAAGATAGGACGTCTTGGTATGAGTATTGGGTGGGCAGAGGGGGGATTATGCCCCTATGGAGAATAAAAGACATAACATTTAAACATGAACATTATTTTAAACTGTCGTCGACTACGCTGACATCTGTGCAATGACGTCGATTATATTAATAAATACTAACATTCATAAAAGCCATTTCCGGTGTCAGTATCTCTCCTCTGCTGTCTAAAGACCTAACGACCTTACTAACGGATATCAGCAAGGTCACTGCTTTCTTCGCGTTCCACCTTTCTGTCTCGCCTTCTTTTCAATGTTCACTGAAATGCACTTCCTGTCGGCAACCCTTTTCCTGTTTTCCCATTCAAATCCGTTCCAAATATAACCGATTGATAATTAAACATAGGAATTCGCTTTTATTCAAAGATGTCCGGCTTAGCGAATCGGATTTTTCACTCAGATGTACAAAAATAAACGACTTCAAACGTAGCCCAGAAAATCTAAATTCCGTATATGTATTTTCTCAAAGGTTATAACGCTAACCACGAGCAAACACATTAACTCTTACATGTTTTAAAATCAATGGTTTGCTAAAAGTGCAAGTCTTGCATGTAACTGCTTAATGTAGGCATGTAGTGACGCATGTATGACGCGGTTTCATAAGGTTACATTTAAACTTACAGGTACAGTTTGGTCACAGTTGATAACAATGTCTTAAAATAGTAATTACTGGGAAAACAAAGCCGAGGATGAATGTCGTGGAGAAAGCTGAAATATATGGCATTTATGATATAGTCAGGGCCTGTGCCGTAGGGAGTAGATGCAGTTTCACAATCCCGACATACCAGGTTCGAAGTCCACCGCACGTGATTTGGGACAGACAGACAGACAGACAGACAGACAGACGGACGGACGGACGGACGGACGGACGGACGGATGGATAGATAGACAGGCAGACAGACAGACAGACTCTTAAACTTCCTGTGTGCTGATGCCGAGGTATCGGGCTCAACATCTACACCGGTTAGTTGGACTAAAATGTTGAAGTCTCTTCTTTGACATCGGGACGTAAATTACAAGTACCCCAGAAGTCGGAGTTGGTTCGCCTGTTGGCAAGGGACACTGGTGATAGGGAAAGCTAATCTGCACGCAAAACTCAGACCAGTGAATTAGAAGAAGTAGCATGTGAATGGATAACGCTTGAGTTCAAAGCGAATGAATGGGGGAAAATATAGAACAACAAATTAAATGATGTGGTCACTTCACAAGAATGCTCTGGTATCATCTGCGACAAAGAACCACACTGAAGAAATGTGATGGAAACGACCACATAAAATATGGCGTGATGAATTAAAGAACAACCTTAGAGAAATGAAGCGCGATTTATAACGCGCATTAAAAAGAGTGCACAAAAGATCTGCACGTCTTCTCAACGCTTCACTGAAGAAATAAGAGAAGAGAAGGAGGAGGAGAAGAACCCATGTACAATAAACTTAAGTATCAACCGCTGCTCTGACTTACACTTACTGGCTCATCCACTACAGCTTCATACAGCACTTTATAATCTAAATAATTAACTTCACAAGGTTTCACGTAATTACATTTCTTCAGTGATTACAGTACCCACGTTGGATCAATCAATTTATCGAATTCAATCTGCTAGCTATTTCACCGAGCCTCCTCTGTTTGCTTACTCAGCAGTTAAGTCAGTGGTTCTCAACCGGTGGGGAATTGCCTAAGGGTGGCAACAATAGCCCTAGTTCATTCTGAACATGCTGTAAAGGGGTGCATGGGCCATAAAAGGTTGAGAACCACTGAGTTAAGCGATCCATAATAGTTGTATAATAGATTGTACATGCGGGATAAGATACTTCATCATCATCATCATCATCATCATCATCATTATCATCATCATCATCATCATCATCAACAACACCTAGAGGTCAACATGGCTGAATGAATAAGAGTATTTGCTATTAAACTTCCGGTGTGCTGATGTCAAGGTAGCCGATTTAACCAGAACACAGGTCAGTTGGACTAAAATGCTGACTTCTCGTCATTGACTTTGGAACGTAAAGTACAAGTACCTCAGAAGTCGGAGTGGGTCAGCCAGATGGCGAGGGACACTGGTAATAGGGAAAGCTGATTCACGAGTAAACATCAGTCCAGTGCACTAGAAGTGGTAGCACGTGTATCCACTGTGTTTGAGCTCCAAGCGAGCGAACGTTAAACAATCCTCGTCACCATAATCTCGTCACAATCATCTCGTCACCATAATCTCGTCACCATCATCTCGTCACCATCATCTCGTCACAATCATCTCGTCACCATAATCTCGTCACCATCATCTCGTCACAATCATCTCGTCACCATCATCTCATCATCATCATCATCATCATCATCATCATCATCATCATCATCATCATCATCATCATCATCATCATCACAATCACCACCATCATCATCATCATCTCATCATCATCATCACCATCATCATCATCAATCATCATCACCATCATCATCATCAATCATCATCATCGTTAAACAATCATCGCATCATGAACACCTAGAACCCTATGCCCTGTCAACCGGCGTCGGCGCTGATGTTTCCCCATAGAGCTTGGTCTTTGGTGTTTGGATCAAGTCTGCAGAAAGGGGATACATTGTGAATATGATCTACGAACGACTGCTAGTGGAACACTAAATAACAGATGAAACAACATGTTTATGGGTGCCTGAGTTTATATGTAAAAACATGGTTACAGCGATAGGGGACAATGAGGGGGAGAATCCGATGTGTTTACAGTGTGTTACTGCACATCTTATGACATCTGTTCAGGGAGACGGATTACCGATGCCCGTGTCCAGATTACTATGATGTTGATTCTTCACACACCATTAAAAAATGTAAAACCTTCGTGGCGGTGACACAGTTCCTTACTTTTATAATCCAAGCGTCTTCAGTTACAAACTGGTAAACCATCATTTTACAAACTCAATTGTGAACGAATTAATAAATGAACAGGTGATTAATGGCATGCCATTAATATATGACATTCAACGGTAGCCTTTTGCAAGGTGGAAAATATACTGTCCAATAAAAAGCTGTCAATTACCGTGAGAAAAAGAGTGATGGAATGATGTATAGAACGTATAATGTTGTATGCATGTTAAACATTGACAATACGCAGAAAAGCTAAGAAACATCTCTCGGCAATGGAACTGATTTCTGGGGGAAAATGCAAAGAATACAATGGGTGGGCAGAATACCATGGGCGGGCAGAATACCATGGGCGGACAAAATACCATGGCCTAATAGAATAACATGGGCGGGCAGAATACCATGGAAGGGCAGAATACCATGGACCGGCAGAATACCATGGACGGGCAGAATACCATGGACGGACACTATACCATGGACGGGCAGAATACCATGGACGGGCAGAAAAACCATGAATGGGCAGAATACCATAAATGGGCATAATACCATAGACGGGCAGAATACCATGGACGGGCAGAATACCATGGCGGGCAGAATACAATGGACGGGCAGAATACCATGGACGGGCAGAATACCATGGACGGGCAGAATACCATGGACGGACACAATACCATGGGCGGGCAGAATACCATGGACGGACACAATACTATGGACGAGCAGAATACCATGAATGGGCAGAATACCATGAATGGGCATAATACCGTGGCCGGGCAGAATACCATGGAAGGGCATAATACCATGGACGGACACAATACCATGGACGGGCAGAATACCATGGACGGACACAATACCATGGACGAGTAGAATACCACGAATGGGCAGAATACCATAAATGGGCATAATACCATGGATGGGCAGAATACCATGGATGGGCAGAATACCATGGACGGGCATAATACCATGGACGGGCAGAATACCATGGACGGGCAGAATACCATGGACGGGCAGAATACCATGGCCGGGCAGAATACCATGGCCGGGCAGAATACCATGGACAGAGAGAATACCATGGCCGGGCAGAATGTCATGGGCAGACAAAATACCATAGAAGGACAGAAAAACAATGACCAAGTCCCAAAAGAAGCAAATGGAAACCGTAAGCTGATTAGGAAAATTAGACGTAACCAGTCACGAATTTGTGGGCATGTTTTGAGGAGGAATAAACTAGAAAACGTAGCGACAACTGGCAAAATTGACGGGGATATGGCAAGGGGGAGGCAGAGATATAAATACCTGGGTTACTTGCCAATAGGGCATAATCGGGACAAGATCACAGACCTGACACAAGCCCCTGATGATCGGGTAAGTTGACGAACCAGGATAGTCCACGCTTATCCTTATCCGCATGGCACACGATGATGACGATGATGGCAAGCTTCAGAGTTATCTCAGTATGTATCCTTTCTTTTCGTACAACCTTCTTTCACCAATGTTGTTGTACCCGAATTTTCTCTCACATTTCTTTATGATCACCGTTTATATCATCATCATCAATGTGCCCTGCCAGCTGGTGTAGGTCTCGGTCTTTGGTGTTCTAGATCAACTCTGCTGATGGTATTCCTCCATGCCACCGTCTCAATCCATCCAGCATCATTTCTCTTGGTCTGCCTCTGCCTCTCTTTTCCTTGATCTTTCCAGTCGTCACGATGTTCTCCATGCCTCTCTTCTCATCCCATGATGAAAGAAAACTATTTGTCTCTTACTTATTGATGTATATGATGTTTCATTAGCCTTTTTCATGCAATAGTCGTTAGTTAATCTAGCTGTACAAGAAATTCGCAACGTTTACATAAGAATACTAATGACTAACATTATTCATCATCCGACTTCCGGTCCAACATGGGTTATAGACGGTTGAGCTGTTAATTATTCATCATCCGTGTTCCTCCCAATCTTGGTAATATTAATGCTCTGATATTTCTTCTTTTATACTGTCATCGTTACCTCGCTTATCGTCCATTGATAACGCGTTTTGTCGTGTTTTTTTCTTTTTCTTTTATAAGCATAACGAAAGAAACGTACGTAAACATAACGTTTAAACCACGATAACGGTAGATGTTTGTCACGTAAACATGAACATTCTTGCAACATTAACTACCAGTCAGGGTACAGCCAAATCAACACTTTACAATTATTCCCTATAATACACAGTCATAATATGTAACTGCATCCTCACTAACAACATCGCACCTAAACCGCAACTGCCACCACCATCATCGCAACCAATCGTATTATGTAGCTAGAGAATGTATCCCTGATATATCGAATCGTGACTTTGCTCTGGACTGTTAGTAGCTTCTGTCTCCATCAAAGCCACCTGGTCAATAAAGCAATACATACACATTCACAATCAACACGGTATGCCGGAGTGGCTTGCAGTTATGTGTCGGGATCGATCATGAAAAGCACAGGATTCAAAAACAATTGAGGACAATACTCTCATGAACATCTAAAGATGAATCCTGAGAATTTACGGTAAACAGATGGTGACCCTTAGCAAAGACTATCCAAGAGAATTGTCTAAACGTGTCAATACAATGAGAAACAGAGATGCATGCTACAGCCCAACCACCATCATAAAGAACAAAAGAGGTATACCAATATTTAATCCACAACAAAGTCTAGCAAGGTGGGCTAAATACGTTCAAGAACTACTTAACCCCACACATAATAACATAGAAATCTTCAATTTTGTGCCTAAAAGCCATGGACAAGCAAGAACCAAATTTTATCTCCTGCAGAAGTCAAAGCAGTTATACAGAAAAGTCCTAAAAACAAATCACCGGGTCCAGATGGAATAGCCACAGAAGCTATTCAGGTATGTGGGGAAACAGAAGTTAAATGGCTAACAAGACTTTTTAATATATCATGGGAAGAAAGAAAAGTCCCAGATGATTGGCAGCAGGCAATAATAGTACCAATATGGAACAAGAAATGCAATATGAGAGAGTGCGAAACATACAGAGGTATATCACTCCTGAGCCATATAGGAAAAATGTACGCAAAACTATTGGAACAAAGAGGTAGACCCATAGTTGAACAACAGTTAAGCAAAGTACAATTCGGTTTTCGGAAAGGTAAAAGTTGCACTGATACACTATTTACACTTAGACAAATATGTAAAAAACAACTATCGAATATAGTGACCAGCAGAATATTGTGTTTGTAGATCAGGAAAAGGCGTTCGATAGAGTAGACAGATATAGATTATGGCCCATGCTTGAAGACTATGGAATACAAGGACAATTGCTAGAAAACATCATAGCCATGTAACACTCGGGCCGAAGTGCAGTAAGAACACAAGAAGGTCTATCAGGTATGTTCACAGTCAATACAGGTGACTGCTGAGAATGGAGACGGAGCGTTTATGGGAATGTCCCGAATGCTGTGATGTCGGTTCCTAAATCAATCAATCAATCAATCAATCAATCAATCAATCAATCAATACAGGAGTAAGACAGGGATGTATGCTCTCTCCTCTGATATTTAATATCTACATGGACAGAATATCAAAAGAAGCAAGCCTTGACAGAACAGATTAAGAAAAGTTAGAACTCTTTACTCCAGATGAAACAACTGATTCACAGGAAATAAATGAACTTATATTTGCAGTCGATCAGTGCCTGTTTTATAGCGATGAGGGCAGACTACAAAACCATATGACGTTTTCCAAGGCACCAGGGCCGGGTTCTATACTGGCCAAGACCTACTAACACGTCCTAGTTGTGCGTCCTGGGCAACAGGTCCCTTCGGGGTCTGGCTAACGTAGTAGGATCGCCGATTCTTAAGAATTCGGAGAGTATCTGTCTGCACGGCGAGGAACCAGCAGTCTGCACACAAATAAGCCAAACATGGGAAAACGGATACTTACGCAAACCTCAGTCCGGTATGACATCACACTTATGTTGGACAACAGGATGTCTTCATCCGACATACAGGACTTCACACGAGTTCACAGCCAGCGAACTCAAGCAAGGAAGCATATTAATAATCTGAGTTCAACATGCAGCAGATACAATATGAGTATATACACAGCCGAAACCGAAGCAATGCAAGTTAGCAGATCGCCTGTTCCCCTAAGTATACAGATAAATAGCACAACTCTGAAACAAGTGAAAGAATTCAAATATCTTGGAAGTATGATCACAGAAGATGGCAGATTGGACAGAGAAATCGAAATCAGATGTCAAAAAGCTAGTGCACTTACATATCAACTATCACCCTTACTGAAACATCCAAATATGCCCATGTTCGCAAAACGACAGATAATAAACAGCATATTCACACCAACCCTATGCTACTAATCTCAAACTTGGAATTTATCCAAATCACACTTCAGCAAAATCAAAACCTGCGAGATGAGATGCCTGAGGAGAGCTGCCAACTTAACAATCCGAGACCGAGTAAGAAATACTGTTACCAGACAGACAGTGGGATCAACACCATGTGCCACATTTATTGAAAGACAGAAGATCAAGTGGTTTGGCCATGTTGTTAGAATGCAACATCAGCAACTACCATCACTGGCCTTACATCAAAGATCATCTACGACGAGACCACGAGGACGTCCAAGAAGAAAATGGATTGACGACATCAAAGACATTGTACAATCACACGGAAGGACACTATCCAGTGCCGTCCACCGGGCGCTGGAGCGCAAATTATTACTCCCAACGACGCTTGAAGGCGGAAGTGGAAGATGATGATGATGATGATTCTCATGAAGATCCTGTTAGGAACTCGCGATGAGTGTATCCACCCTCGATGTCTAGATTGAGTTGAGTTGAGCAAACAACCGACGTCACTGCACTCAGGACAGTCCCATACGCGCTCCGTACCCTCGTTTAACAGCCAGCGAAGAGTCATACTACTAATAATTCCCACTGCTATCTGATCACTTCCCTCTTCTCCCAATGTTCCGAAGCATCCTATGACGGTCGCAACTATAAAATTCAGGAAAGAAGAGGGTTATATAGATTTTGTATTCTGCTTATTATTATTATTATTATTTATTATTATTATTATTGCCATTATATTTATAAATGACAGCTTTGATACACCAATCAAACTAGATTAACAATAAAAAAAAAATGTAAAAAAATTTTAAAAAATAGGCACCGGTGGTGATCCACCCCCGTGTTACTACCCGATCGTGTAATGCCACTACACCACCGGCGCTCGAATAATATTGGCAATTGTTTTATTTTAAAGCACAATTAGCAATATACACGTTTTACAATTGTGCTTTCCAGTGCGTACTTGTAACTGTGACGTGCAGCATTCAGATTTCCGGTCAATCTATGGCGTCAAAGGAGGAGACTTATTTTGTACATGAAAAATTCGTAGCTGTGTACAGCCGGTTCAAAACATAATTACAACGTCGTCTTGTTGACAGTTGACTGCCGCAGTGCTTAGATGCCTTGATAATGTTAATGCAAGACTACAGAAGCAGATATAAACAAACGTAAGTTAAAGTTGAATGTGACTTCAAGTTGAGTTGAGTTAAGCTAAGAACCGACATCACAACATTCCCCCAAGCGCTCTGTCCCTCGTTCTACAGCCAGCGAAGAGTCATACTGCTAATAATTCCAACAGCCATCTGACCAAAAGTTCTCCGTGTCTTCACTCTGTTTTGAGATTCTTCCACAGGCTTACAGATCCCTCGCAATACCATTCTTTCCACGTACGGGTTCTCAATCTGTTCCCTTACCTTCTCCACCTCGTCCCATAGACGCCCAGCTACCTCTCCCTTTTCCATAGGTAATCTACCACCAAGAGGTGCATTCCCTATCAGCCTGTTCATTCACCGGCACTCCCGCATGGCCAGGGCAAAAAACATCCATACAATTCTCACAATTTGTGACCTCTGAAGCGAGGATAGCCATTCCACACGAAACATTCCTTTCTCCACCTAGATACAAAGCCGGATTTCTGACCTTCTCGGACAACAGTACACATTTCACAGTGTTAAAACTGACCTACACAATACAAAAGCATAGCACGCGTTCTACACAATACACATGTATACCATGCGTTAATGTTAAAATTAACGACCGGCCCTAGCAAAGTCGTATGTGTCGGTCAAAGGGCGCAGTAACCATACATCCGTTGTTTTCATTTTAATCCAATCAGTTCAAGATGTTCACTGTTGTTTCTGCTGTCCTTTCTTCCCTAATGGAGTATAGACCCTCAACCAACTCACGCCAACCCGACCCATCTTTTGCTTTCCCCTGCTGCTTCTTCCAAGTTCTTCCCCAGTTGTTCTTAATTGGGGAAAGATGAAGTGGCGGGGAAAGGAGATGGTCAATCCATCTTAAGAACGTAGTCACTATGTGTATATGAATATAATGTGTTCTGCATTAGAGGAACACCCCCCCCCCCCACACGCTCTTTCTGTTTATGGCAGTATTGACTCGTTTTGACTCAGAAAATGTTTATACTAATGAACACCTTTTTAGTTATTCATTTAACTCTTTTTGTTTCAGCCAGCGGTTACTTGGTTGCATCTGTTTAATATGTCATTCTACCTCTTTTTGTTTTCTCTTCTTCTTCTTCTTCTTCTTCTTCTTCTTCTTCTTCTTCTTCTTAATCTTCCTCTTCTTCCTCTTCTTTTCCTCCTCCTCCTTCAGGTGTCTGGCCTGGATCTGACCTCGGCGACCATGACTCTCCAATCCTCTCTATTACATGCTATTTTGATGATGTCGGTGTTGCATATACTGTTTGTTACCCATCAGTTTAAACTGTCCACATACATTTCTCTGTGTGTTCCTATGCCTCTTGTGCATGGTAATTTCACATTCAAAGACTCATTTATCAATTCTTCTGCTTAAGTTAATAGGCAACAATACGCCACACTGTGTTAATTTGTTTTTGAATTAGGGCTTTGATGAGTGATCGTGCAACAAATGCAAGTCTCGATACACTAGTGGTTTCTTCTCTGTCCATGATACTCCCATTCTTCTAAAAATAAAACCACATCTCTACCTCTAGTTTCTTCACCATTTCATGTATCATTGTCCATATTTGGCAATCATACAGAGGGACGGGAATTACACACCATGACAGCCAGCTGATTGTGCATACTTGAACTGGTATATTTATCGTGACTCTCTCTTGTATAAACATAATCTGTGGATATGGCGATTCTTTTATTTATCATTGTGTGTACTAAGTGATTCAATGGGCATGATCCGAAAGTCGAGGCAGGTTCTGTACGTAGACAGTGGACTAAATCGCTGCGGAGGTCTGTTGTTCGTACAGTCACCTTCATCTTCGTTCCGGGACACGCGGAAGTAGAGGGAAATGAATGAGTTGATAGACTTGCTGGCTCTAAATCCCCTACAGATGGTCAGCCCATGGATTGTGCCGATGCTATTAACGCCTTTAGAGAGATGTCAAGAATGAAGGACTTTGACGTCAGTGAACCCACATCGTTGTCCAAAATGAGAGACTCGGGAGTAAGAATTGGCACGGTCAGACACGAGAGGTACATCGGGAGAACGAGGGGCCTCGTCAATCAACACAGAACTAGATCTATAAACCTTCGGACACTGATGCATATCTTGTGGGGGGGGGGGGGGGGGGCGAGGAGAGAAGGATCTGAGCACCTATGGACTTATCCGGAGAGCAAGGATAATAACGCAACATATAATAGATAAATAAATAGATGAACATCCAATGAGAGTATAGCAAGCTTCGTAGCAGGAAACTGTTGTGCTACCAAAGTCAAACTGCGACATTATCTAAATCACACTTACGGAAAATCACCTACCTGCGAGATGAGCTGCTTGAGGACTGCTGCCAACTTGACTAACCGAGACCGAGTAAGAAATTATGCTTATCAGACAGACAGTGGGATAAACACTTTGTGCCACATTTATTGAAAGACAGAAGATCAAATGGTTTGGCCATCTCGTTAGAATGCAACACTATCAACTCCCAGTACTGGCCATACATCACAGAACATATGCGACGAGAGTAAGAGGACAATCACAAGAGGAGAAGAGAAGAAAATAGATTGATAACATCAAAGACATTCAACAGTCACAAGGAATCACACCATCCAGTGCTATCTATCGGGCGTTGAAGCTACAATTACCCCCTCCCCCCTCCCCCACAACGCATGACGGCAAAAGTGGAAGAAGAATGATGATGATGATGATGATGATGATGTTAGGACCATCGCATGTTGTAGTTCTGAGTGCACGGGGGAATAGTGGTCAGTCTTTCCCTCTGGTAGCGAACGTCGAGAGGTGACATCGAACAGGCATTCTACCTAGCTCATGCCGCTATCACTGTGATGTCTTATCCATTACGTCGGCGCGCCCGCTTCCTTGTTACAAAATGATCTAAACTATTCCATCACATCATATAGATGCACATCATCTAAGTTACGCACACATCGATAATATTACGAGCATCGCTGCCATGGGAACAACTTTAGAATGCAAACTACATAATGATGCCTATGTGATTCAGGGAAAATAAACACGACATTGAATCACATTCATAACACATTGTGATGAACTCAAGAACTGCCCCTACTAGTCCTACAACATTGTCAGAAAGTTCTAGTTTTCCACTGAATAACGCCAGTAGCCTCAACTTGGGCATGCTGTACCCCGTTTCAAACATTAATACACAGCTACAGAACTTCCGTCACAAACCTTTATTGTTTCCAAAAGCTGCAATAGAAAATCTCTACTGCAAAAACACACGACTAAAAAAAGACGTATACACAATATCAGTTCAAGTAATATATGAAGAGAGGGTGCGCACACAAATAACCGAGATAAAACAAGCAAAAAACACCAGTTTTTTTAAAACTCCCAGCTCAAACCTGTCTAATCTAGAAATAGCATCAGTGCCATGACTAGGAGGAGATGGTGGGAGAAAACCGGCGTCTTGAAACAACCTTAACCTTCAAGGAACCGCTGAAAGATGAAGGCGATATAGAGGGCAAAGGGAAACATTAGACTCACGAGAGATATGCGGCCCGCTAGGAAATATTACTCGCGAGGCCAAAAATTTAAAATTGTAGAGGTAACTTCTAAATTAGTTATCTATGTAAGCAAAAACTTGCTTGTTTCCACCCTTCCTTCTTGTTTACTTGCGCATATGGTTAGGTAGAAGACAGTAAAAATACAATATCAGCTAAGCTGTAATGAGGTGAAGAAATATTATCATTACAAAAAGTGCCGTCCCCGCACTATAAGTTTGTGGTAATGTATCCACAAGTGTTTACTCTGTACCTATGATTTACATTCTACTAGGCTCTATCCAGATATGACCCATGGTGGCGCAGCGGCTAGCTTGCTTGCCCGTTGGCCCACTGGGCATCTGTTTGTGTTCGCTTCCAGTAAGACTTTTAACAGTGTTTTACATGTGCTCGCAGTTTGACCCAGCCTAAAATGGGCACTAGAACATTTTATAGAAAGTAAAGGTGTAGGTGTCATATTTACTACAAGGACAATAGAGTGTCAACTGGTCTAAGACTATGAGTTTAGCACCTTATACCCAATATACCTAGGGGTGTGAAAAGGGTGTCATTTACTTTAATGTTAACTTCCATGTATACCCTTGACATCCTCCAATTTCTATTTCTTCAACGTTTCACGTCACTATGTTTTCAGTAGGCTGTCATGCTAAATTTCATGACCAATGTCTTTCTTATCTTTATTTTATTTATCAGCACCTTTTCAAAGCTGAGCTGTTCCAGAACAACCTGGTTTCAGAAGAAATCTACACAGCTGCAAAGTAAAGTTAAGTAATCCCATTAGCGTTCTCTTTAGATATACTAGAGAAATGCAGGTGGAGTCCTTTTCACGGTGGCCAAAGAGCATATGAGAGTCCATATGGTTAGAATAATAGTGGCTTTCTTTGCTGTCCAAGAGAAATCTCTCACATTCATATGGAGAGCTTATTACGCTGCTGTGAATCGAACTTGGGAACACTGTGGTGGTAGGTAGTAGAGTATTCTAATCACTCAATTCAATTCAATATCTAAGGGGGGAAAAACATTCAGCCTCGCTCAAACTGCGTCTGCAGCTTCGGTTATAATAGTGGTCCGTGTTTGCGTGAGTTTTGCTATTCTTTCCTTTCTTTGATCTCTTCCGAGTTAGTCCTAAGCAGGAATTGCTATATTTACTCATCTCTGCTCTGCAGGTTGGGTTGGATCTTATGGGGTTCACGCGGGCTGGCTTTTTAGATATTGCGTTGAATTTGTCCTTTATGAGGACCAGTTAGTAGGACCTGCCATATTCAGTAGATCCCAGTTATTCCTTGCTTACTCTAAAAGGACTTATCCGGTAACAGGACTAATTACAGCACAACTGTGGCCTTCTTCTTCTTCTTCTTCTTCTTCTTCTTCTTCTTCTTCTTCTTCTTCTTCTTCTTCTTCTTCTTCTTCTTCTTCTTCTTCTTCTTCTCTTCCTTCCTCTTCTTCTTCTCCTCCTCTTCCTTCTTCTTCTTCTGCTGCTCCTCCCTCCTCTTCCTCTTCTTCTTCTTGTCCTCTAGAGCAAACGTTCTCACCCAACTCAGGGTAAGCCCAAATCTTCCTCGCCGAGGATTCGAACATACATACGATCAACGATTCATCACGGGACAGGCAACTGTGGAATAGAACATTCAGAAAGCTTCACGAAACCCATGGGCTGGAATACTTGATGATATTATCATATTAAATAAACATTAGCAGAATAAGAACCACTGCGAACAGACCTTCCCGTTCACTCAGTAGGTTAATTGATTTTTTTCCTCCTGGGACAATAAAGTGACTTCAAGTACAGGAGAAGTGACAGTCATTCATTCATTATGAATGTCGGCAAGGGGACTGTACACTGACAGACAAGTAAAGGAGACCACTTTGAGTTATCTCGTGATGACAGCAGACGGGGATCCCAGAAATGGCGTCTATAATCCAAATGGGTAGATCGTCCGTCCGTCCGTCCGTCCGTCCGTCTCTCTCTCTCTCTCTCTCGCTCGCACTCCTTTTATTATTCTCTACACCGCATCTATCTCTAGGCTATGTCGTGTGATCTCTCTGTGCAGTTGCGGAGTGGGTCTAAAAACATTGGTTGCCATGCGACAAAGTTACGTCCCAGTCATTAACATTATAAATATTAAAACTGTTCTATCTACGGTTTATGGGCCCCACTTCACCCCCACGTTAGAACGGCTTCATTCGTTTTTCTGTCCGCCCAGGGTTGCTCTTTCAATATTCCCCAGAATATACATTTCCACTACCATTAGATGCGTCAGATCTGTTTTATCTTCAGCGAAACTCCTTATAGACATGCCTCTTAAGTGGGTTTTCTGAGATAATCCAGAACATTCTGTGGTGGGTTGCATCATTTCATGCTAGGTGACCTTTAATGAGACTGATGCCCGTTAAGACACAATATGGCAGTCATTGGTCTATGCTTACAGCGTTCTATTTTCTATAAATGCTTGCTGTATGTAATACGAAATAAAGACAATTCTAAGCTTGTGTTATCTAAAGTGTTCAATTCTCAATGTATAAACAAGCGAATAGACTATATATATGTTCCTGAGCTTGTGGGTAATAGTAGCTACTGCGAATCGGCGCAAATAACAACCAAGGCGAAACGAGGGCTACATGTATGTATTATAAATTAAGCAAGATTTCTGAGAATACGAAGCGTGATATTATTATTACGGCAATAGAAGTACTAACCATGATGCCGATACTTGGTCCAGTGCCCACCAGGCCTATTTCCAAATCTTAAAGTGCACTAACCTTCCGTATAAGATTGAGGATTGCCAAGTCAAGATGATTAAGATTACTAGGTTAAGTGTTATCAAGTGTGCAACATGCTAATCTTTGACTTCGTCGAGCACAAGATTGCTAGAATACTAGAGATATAGTATGTCAGATGAATATAGATCAACATAGAGACATAAAACGAGATAATAAAAATAAACACCTTAAATATTCTTTGTTTTGTTTTGTTGGGTGAATATATTCTAAAAAAGTAAAGAATAATTGTATCAGTTTTTGATTGACTTGACTTGACTTGATTCGTAAACAAAAATTCCAAATTCGGATCGGTTTCAACCTGCTTCTTTCAGCCGTGGTTAGAGTCGAGAACGGTGATTTTTGTGGGTTTATTTTACCCTTTTTTTTTTTGTCTGTGTGCTCTTACGAGAGAGTCCAATTCCAATTCCAAATTTCAAAACAAAAATTCCAAATTCGGTCTCGTTAAACCTGCCTCCTCAGCTGTGGTTATTGTTGAGATCCGTGGTTGTGTGGACTGTTAGTCCTAATTCATACTGGTTTTATTGGTTCCGCTCTGTTTGTCGGATGAGGTTGTTTTTGTGCTGCCTGGTTATTTCCTTTCTATCTTATGTTGGTCCTGATAAAGACCGGTCCTTGGTCGGGCCTACTAGGTTCCGCAGTCTTTCGTTTGTGGTTTCTTACTCTGAGTGAGTCCTGGCTCGGACTGGTTATATTAGCGTTTTGTGTCTGTGACGTCAGCTGGGGGATTGGTCGGCGGTGATCCATTGTGTTCGTCTCCTCTGGTGGTTTCTTTTGTCAGTGTTGGCTCCTGGGGCGTCTTGCTCGGCTGGTTGTAGTCCTTATCAGGACTGTTTATCAGGACTTTTGCCTCATTTTTTGTGTATTTCCCATAGAAGCTTTTCGATTTTTTTCATTTTCTTCAATGCGTCTTTGTTCTCTTTCGAGTTTGAGTTTCTGGTACTTTTCGATTTCTTCCTCCGTGGTCAGCCGTGGGACGATTTCTCCATCATCTACATAGTACTTCGAAGTCGTCTCACAGCAATAGCGTACATCTGGGTATTCTATCGGTTTCCCCCTAATTTCTTGGGTCTCTTCTTTTCTTTTTCTTCCTAGCGCCTTCTGGATTCCTTGAGCTTGAGTTCCTCTCTCCTTGCCGATTCCTGCCACTCCTCCAGGGTAGGTCCAGGTGGGTACAGTGTGCCGTCCTCATGGTGCTCCTCTCGGTTTTCTTCGGATGTCTGGCGGGATATTGGTTTTCAGTTGGCTTTCTCGGGCGACGTGGTTGCGCTGCTGGCTTTAGCTTGCGGTTCCGGCTAGGTCATTTGTTGGGTTTCATCTTGCGGTTTCTCTGTGATTTCTTGTATGGCTTCTGCTGGTTTGTTTTGGAAGAGTTCTATTTCAGCCTTTTGCAGTTCTCTCTCTGATTTAATGGTTTGTAGGATTTCTTCGTTCTCCTTCTTTATCAGTGTCATATGTTCCACTTCTTGCTTGATTTTTGCTGGATCACCTTTATTTCAGCTAGCAGGTTTTCATTGTCGCTGGTTTGTGTCGGTTTTTGAAGTAGCTTGACTTATTTCTTCAGCTCGTCTATTTGGTCTTGCAGTTGGGTTCTTTCAGCTTGTGAGATGCACGTGACTGTCTCGAACCTCCTCATTGCTTCTTTGTATGGTGTTTTTGTGGTAATGGTGATATTTAAAACGTCTCTGTGTCTTTGCAGATACGGACAGCCCAGGTATCTTGTTCCACGCTTGCCGAGGCAGTGTGCGCACTTTCTCTTGTTGTTGGGTGCTCGGAAGTCCGTGTCCTGTTTGACAGCGGACACTCGTTGACGGCGTGGTGATCGGCGTAGTATCGGCAGGTTTCCGTCTTACTGCGACATGTTTCTCGGATGTGGCCGGCCCTCTGGCATCTTGAACACTGAGTGATTCTTGGTATGAATCTTTCAGGTTCTTGTACTTTCTGGTTTATCGATGCGTGGCTTGGTATCTCGCTGCCCTCGGTCGTCACCACCGCCAGCGTAGTAGGGATCTTGGAGTACGCCAGGATCCGCTCCGCCATCAAGATTCGGCGTGGAGATTCTCTTCTTGTAGCTGCGTCAGGATTTGTTCGTCTGACAGCTCCACTTGAATCCGCTTGGCAACCCATCTGACTGTCTTTGAGTCGGTATTTCCGACTCTGGTGTCTTTCTCCCCCTTCTTCTCAGCTGTCTTGGCTCTTGTCTGTGGTGGGTTGTTGACGGTCTCCCTAGTGGTAGCTGCCTTTGAGGTAACTTGAGCTTCTTGTTCTTTGCTGCAGTTCGCTGGCAGGTTCTCTCCTGTCGTCTTCTTTGAGGTCTTGGCGGCTCCCACACTGTACATCATATGAGTCTGTTGTCTCTTGGTGTTGGCCTTGCGACGTGACATTTTATCTTCCTACGTATCAGGCTTCTTGAACTATTCGGGTAACGTGTTCTTGATAGCGCTCCGCAAGTGCGAATGAGTGAGGGGAAAAGTTTTCGATGTAGTCACCGCTGCATTTAATGCTAGTCCTCCAGCGCCGATAGAGTGCTTAGATTTATATAGAAAAACATTCTCTGTGGTCACTACTCGGTGTGCCTGACCCGGTCGTGAGATATCAGTCACAAAAGTCACGCCGTTTTTAAATGTCCTACTCCACTCATACACTTGCTGGACTGACAGGCATGCATCACCATACTAGACCTTCATTCGCCGAAATATTCCTATAGATTTCATTCGTTCTCTGATCAAGAAACGAATAACAGAACGCTAGCTGCTCCTCTTTGGTGCATGTCAAAAGTGGGACGCCCATATGAAAACTGTCCTTAAGACGCCACCGTGTTCGTCTGCACCGTAATGCCACGTGCCTAACCCTCTTGAAATCTTTATCAAATCAAATCAAATCAAATCAAATCAACTTTATTAGGTTCACAAATTGGGTGCGCAGGCCCGTCTTACATTCGGCCCTTCCAATCACTCGTCTTTCGTTCATCAAGAGCATTATACATTTACATAGGAAGAAAAATAAACATTGTGAAATGAATGTTGTAAACATAAACAAGGCTAATTACCATGTTATGAGGCCCATCTCCCACCTATCCATACATCACTCCACCCACACAACAACCCCACCTACCCACACACACGCGCACCAAGGGACACATACACACCCCACCTACCCACAAACACCCACACCAAGGGACACATACATACCCCACCAACCGACCCATCCCCCTCCCGCACATCCCCCACCCACACACACTGCCCTCACCTGATCCCCCAACCAAAACACACTCGCCACCCACAAACATTCCCATACCAACCCACACATCCCACGCCCATCCACATACACATCCTAACCCACACATCCTCTCCCCACCCACACCTCAAACCACCCACCCCCAGCCACATCTCCATCGACAACATATTCCCCACCCATGCACACAATCCCCCACCAACCCACACATCGCACATCCACTCACTACATCCCCAAACCATACACACACATCCCCACCAACTAACATGTCCCTACCCCCCCCCCCCCCCCCACAAACACACACACATCTCCCTAACCACCCATACATCCCCAATCCACTCACACACACCCCACCACCCACACATACAACTTCCACCCACCCACACATGCCATAACCTAATCCCCCACCACACAATCCCCCACCCGCACATCACATACACCCCCTACCACGCACTATTCCCAACCCACGCACCACACACACATCCCTCACCAACACATCCCCACTTACACACCACACACATATCCCCCACCCAGATACCACACAATATTCCCACCCACACCCACACAGATACCCTTACCCATCCACCCCACATACCCCCACTCACACACCACAAAAATCCCCCACCCACACACACATACCTCACCCACACAATATCCCCAACCAACACACCACACACCTCTCCCCACCCACACACGCATTCCCTACCCGTCCACCAACAGACACTCACTCACGCAAACATCCTCCACTACGCACCCCACACCCCACCCACCCACCCCAACCAAACATCTCTCGATCACAATACCCCTACCCACACACATCCTCCACCCACTCACACATCCCACCCCGACACATACAACTCCCTCACCCACCTACACATCCCTAAGCCACTCACACACCCCCACCCACACATTCCCCATCCACACACACACATCTCCCACCCACACACCCCCACATACTTCCCCCAACCACCACAATCCCCTACTCACCCACACATATACCCCACCCATACGCACATTCCCCGCACCCATCACACACATCCCCCACACCACACACTATCCTCCACCCATACCACCACAAACATACCCTCCACCCACACATCATTCACACATCCCCCACCAACACACCGCACACATATCTCAAACCCACACACAATACACTTCTTCCCACCCGCCCTTGCATCCCCAATCCACCCAACACAATCCCCTACCCACACAACCCCGCCTCCCACACATACTTCCTCAAACCATCCACACATCTCCACCCACATAAACACACATCCCCCGCATCCGTCCCATACACATATCCTCCACCCATACACACATCCCCCACACCCATTCCAACACCCCTACTTTCACCCCCACACATCCATCCACACATCCCACCAACACCCACAAATACCACTACCCACCAAAACCCACACACCCCAACCCATCCAAACGCATACCCACACCCACACAACCCCCACCCACACATATCCCCACACTCACACACATCCTCCACATACACTCACACTTCCTCACATCTAGACACATACAAAATGTCTCACGTTAGTATTGAAACTAGCATGAACAAACTCCCACACTTTACTCACACACATACACTGACTACTTGTCATGAGCAGTCTCATAAAAATGTTAAACATGGAGAAAAATGTGTACATAAAATGTATGTGACGTAAAAATAGTGATGCTCTCTCTCTCTCTCTCTCTCTCTCCTCTCTCTCTCTCTCTCTCTCTCTCTCTCTCTCTCTCACACACACACACACACACACACATTCACTCTCACGCTCACACATTCACTCTTCCGCTCATTCACTCTCACGCTCACTCATTCACTCTCACGCTCACTCATTCACTCTCCTGCTCACTCATTCACTCTCCCGCTCACTCATTCACTCTCCCGCTCACTCATTCACTCTCCCGCTCACTCATTCACTCTCCCGCTCACTCATTCACTCTCACGCTCACTCGTTCTGTCTCTCATTCACACTCACTGACTCTCTCACTCAAACTACAGTAATGAACATGAGTTTATATTATGCATGATAAAATCAAATGGTATTTAACTGATAATATGACAGATGAGAATACACAAACATATGGATTCGCGTGTTATATAACATGCATTTATCAATAATATTAGCAGGTTACAAGACAATGCCATAGTTATTGTAATTCCTATCACACATTTATGGTGTTTATTTGAAGCCCCCTTGCAAAAGCGACCCGTGCACAAAGTAAGATGCTTATTGAAGAAAAGTTGCGATCAATCTCAGGCACTAAGTTTGTGAATTACTTACTAGGACATTTTATGTCAGATTATTTTCTCCCGACCCGCGAATTGAAGTGTCTGCACGTCGACTGTGTCGTAGTTCTCCCCTGAATCCTTCGTAAGCTTACAAGCCAGCTAGGTGTGCAAGACGGGTAGTGAAACTTCACATTTAGAGAGAGGTATATTAGGATGTAGCCATGGTCATACCGATCGGCTGGGATGTGGTTGGTAATATTTCCTCCTCAGGCGTGAGGTATTTGATTGTTAAAATAGTCAAACACAGAGAGAGAGAGAGAGAGAGAGAGAGAGAGAGAGAGAGAGAGAGAGAGAGAGAGAGAGAGAGAGAGAGAGAGAGAGAGAGAGAGAGAGAGAGAGAGAGAGAGAGAGAGAGAACGAATGAACAAAGAACAAACTTTATTCTCAAAAGGTTAAGAATTGGGCACGCAAGCTCGTCTGACATTCTGCCCTTCTTTTCTCTTTCCTCTCATACGTTATTTCATTCATACACCACTTATGAAGCTAATCATAGATAACAATAGATTAATATGCATTAAGACGCATGGAAAATAATCAATAATGCATGGCTCACTAAGGAAATTTTTAACATGGTCATTATGATTACCCAAGGAAGGTGTACGGAACGATACATATGGAAATGTATCATATACTAGTCGTTTGAGATAATGTTTTGTTATTTTTTGTGTTTGTGTGTGGGGGAGGGGGCATTTAGTCTATACTGAGATAGTGTTCAAGCAGGTTGCGACTGTATGTATAGTGATAGGTGGTGTCTTTGATTTCTTGGGAAGATTGCTCCACAGCTAAGCGGCAGAGTACGCTAAGCTTGCTTTGTTTAAGTCTATCTTAGGTTTAGGGACATGAAGTATGTTTTAATCGTTCGCTATGATTTGCGATATATTTAAATAATGGCCAAAGGTGGCGTGGAGCATTTTGAAATTGGATTTTGTGAATTAGTTTGGCCTTGTAAAAAAAACAAAAAACAAAACAACAAGCGTTTGTAGAGTGGCAGTAACTGAAGACGTTCATGTAGGTTAGCATTATCGATAAGCTATTTACTGTTAATTAAATACACTGCCATTTTATAGGGTGAATAAAGACGTTTTGTTATTGATTTGGAGCACCCATCCCAGATTGTGGAGCAATAGTCAATATGTATTTGTATATGAGAAGTATAGACTAACTTTCTTGTGTTTTCATCAAGGAAATTTTTAATTTTGGCAAGTTGATATACTTTTTTTTTCATATTTGTTTAACGAGAGCATAAACATGGGAATTAAAGGTTACATTGCTATCAATGATAAGACCCAGTGCCTTGTGCTCGGTTACACTTTCTATAGGCGTGCTACTAATGTGTAGCTGAAGAGTTCTCTGTGAGGTTAGAATGTGAAATCTTTGCGTGTTTGCTATTAACACAGATTTTGTTTTAGGAATGTTAACTTGCATAACTCCAGTTAACTACACTATTTAATTCACGTTGCAAGGACGATTCTAGCACATTACAATCAATAGCGTTTGTATTTACTGTGCAGACGTCTGCAAATAGATCGCAGGATGACGAAAAATCATTTATATAAATGGCAAATAACAGAGGGCCAAGTATAGACCCCTGAGGTACTCCAATGTTCATCGTAATGGTTTGAGATAACGATTTATTGTGTGATACCTTTTCTGTTTAATGAAAAGGATTTTATTAATGACACCATATTAAAGCTTACTCATATTGTTTCTAATTTTTTAAATTGTATGATCTATCATATCTAATGCTTTTCTAAAGTCTATAAACACTGCTCCACATAGACTATTGTTGTTAATATTTCGATGCCAGTATTCTATCATGTTTGTTATGGGCCGTATGACAAGAATGTTTTGGCCGAAACACTGACTGACTGTCTTTTAGTTTGTAGCGACCTAAGTGTTCTAGTCTTGTTTTGTGAATGTGCTTTTCAAGCGTTTTGGAGAGTGATGATAATATGGAAATGGGCCTACAGTTACTCATGAGACCATCGTCTAATGAATCAGCTTTTAAACGAGGATACACTTTAGCGATTTAAAGGCTGATGGAAAGTGACCATTATAACTAAAAGTTAGTGACTCGCAGGTGCAGCACAACGAAGGATCCAATTACTGGTACTAGATTAGACAGAACATAGAACACGGAAGAATGAGAGGGACACGTACACACATGCACGGAATAAGAACACAGAACATGAGATAATGAGAGCGACATAAGCACAAACTAAGACATAATGTAGAATACACATACAGAAACATAAACACAAACGAATGCAAGAACAAACTTTATTTTCAAAGGGTTAAGAATTGGGCACGGAGGCCCGTCTAACATTCTGCCGTTCTATCACTCTCTTTCATACATTATTTCATCCATACATCACTTAAGGCTAACCGAGAACAACAACAATATTAAATATGTATTATAAAGGTATGGGAAATAAAGGCAAAATCAATACCGCATGACTCACTAATATTAATTATTGATGTGGCAATTGGTATTAGCTATGTGGAACATACTACGAGAGAATGACATATCCATAAACTAAGACGTAGTGTAGAATACTCAGGCACATAATCACAATAGAATAAGAGCGAAATATGTTCGAAACTAGATAAATAATAGAATATACGTACGAAAACATAAACATCAGAGAATGAGGGCGATATAGGCACAACATAAGATGCACTATATAACACAGGGCGAGGAACATAATCACGAAAGAATGAGAGCAATATACGCACAGCGACTGACAGAATATGTCATACGTAAATGAGCTTAGGTATGTGATAATAAAAACAACTTATGAACCATACATATGAGAATACATGACACATAATAATAAGTACAGATAAGAAGGAAGACAAACACCAATGTCAGTCAGAGCACAGGATTTACATACACAAGAATAAAAGCAAGCAAGAATGTAAGGCATTAACACAGTATTCGAGACAATTTATTTTCACCTCTTCACAGTGTATTTATATTTAACTCTTCTTACAGAACCAACCACCGTTTATTGCCTTCATCGATATTTAAATATAATTATAATAATATCAGAACATTATATACAGTAATAAGAAAGAGACAATCAGCTATCGTTGGTCACGTGATAAGAAGAGAGGCACTGATAACTGGAAAGACCATGGAGAAGAGAAGCAGAGGCAGACCAATAGAAATGATGCTGGATGGATTGATATGGTGACATGGAGGAATATCATCAGGAGAGTTGACCCAGAACACCAGACAAAGATGTATGAAGAGACACGAAAACTACGCCAGCTGGCAGAACATTTGTTGATGATTATGCCAATTTAATTGGTTAATTTTGGTAGGCAATATGTTTAGTGTTGATCTTACCTTAGAAAATAGCACAGTATTCATTATAATAACTAACATTACGACTGGACATTGGGTTGGTGTTAACTGACAATGGAATACCTAACACAAGTGAGGATCAACCAGTGCTGTGCTGAGGTATGGTATGTTTACATTCTAATATGCCTCCCGAGAGATGAGAAACTCCAGTGACGGACTTGCACACCCCACTAGTTGAGTTTCTGGGCGTGGAGAAGAGACAGATAGCTCTGGAGCACAATCCCAATTAGGTGGTACTATGATACCAAGTCCGGAGAGACGTATCTGCACCAACTTCACTGGAACATATATCTTGAAGTAGAATAAGAGAGACACGGCTACATCATACCTACACCTTGAAGTAGAAGAGGTGTGACACAGCTACATCATAACTACACCTTGAAGTAGAAGAGTTGAGATACAACTAGAGCATAACTACACCTTGAAGTAGAAGAGAAGAGACACACCTACAGCATAACTACACCTTGAAGTAGAAGATGTGTGATACAGCTACATCATAACTACACCTTGAAGTAGAAGAGGTGAGATACAACTAGAGCATAACTACACCTTGAAGTAGAAGAGAAGAGACACACCTACAGCATAATTATACCTTGAAGTAGAAGAGAAGAGACACACCTACAGCATAACTACACCTTTGAAGTAGAGGAAGAGAGACACACCTACAGCATAATTATACCTTGAAGTAGAAGAGAGATACAGCTAGAGCAGTGGTTCTGAACCAGTGGGGAATTCCCCCCCCCCCCCCCCGGGGGGAATTTTAGGGTTTCCAGGGGGGAATGAAGATCATTTCAAGATCGCGTTAATACAAGAACCGATTACTTGATATTGCTTTTCCCTTCATAGTTATGCACGTCTCATCCTTCAAAAATTCATTTTATAAAGTAAGTAGACCCACAAATCACGTTTTATGTGGATGTCTAGACCTGTTTTAACATATTTACCTTCCATTTTTACGTATACTGTGTAGGGGTGGGGGGATTTTTAGGTAGGAAATATGAAGGGGGGGGGGGGGGATGACGTTCTGAAAATATGGTAAAGGGGGCACAGGCCAAATTTTTGATAGGAAGGGAAGGGGGGAATGACGTTCTGAAAATATGGTGAAGGGGGGCAGGGGCCAAAAAAGGTTGAGAACCACTGAGCTAGAGCATAAATTAACCTCGGAATAGAAGAGAAGAGACACACCTACAGCATAACTACACCTCGGAGTAGAAGAAGCACACCGACAGCATAATTACACATTGAAGTAGAAAAAGAGAGACACACCTACAGCATTATTATACTTCGAAGTAGAAGAGGAGAAACATAACTAAAGCATAATTATACTTCGAAGTAGAATAGGAGAGATACACCTAGAGCATAACTAAACATCGGAATAGAAGAGAGACACGACTACAGCATGACTTCATCTTGAAGTAGAAGAGAGAGATACAGCTAGAGCATAACAAACCCTTGAAGTAGAAGATTACATTCTGGCATATTTACCTCTGAAGTCGGAGTAGGTTCGCCAGATGGTGAGGGCCACTGGTAACAGGGAAAGCTAATTCACATGCAATGATCAGTCCAGTGCACAAGAAGTCGAAGCACATTTATGCACAAAGTTCAAAAGGGGCAAGCGCCTAAAAAAATATGGCTTTCTTATGTTGTTGTGTAGGCATGTCCCATATTCTTATTGATCTTGTTGTGTAGGCATGTCCCATATTCTTATTGATCTTGTTGTGTATATAAGCCCTGTATTCTTAACGATTTTTATTCTCTAAATGACAGACAATACCACGTACAATGCAGAAAAAGGTAAGCGGCTAAAACTCATATTAATTGGAAATACTCAAGCATGGAAACATCATTACAGTCAGACGGAAAAGCGTAGCCACGGCTGCGTTCACAATCCGATGCCGAGTAATGGACCATGCGCTCGGCAGGAAAAAGAGATAGAAAACTCAGAAGGAAAACCTGTTAGCAGAATCAGCAAGTCGGTTTGAAGATGCAAATATGGGATTTTGTAGAAAGCAAAATGTGACCACCCAGTGCAGCCGTCTGTTGGGGATTCTCCTCACCCGCATACGGTAAAAGAATATCGAAAATTCATTGAATTGTCGAGTATTATATTTATGTTTTCGCATCTGTGGATAATACTTTTCATGATTATTATCATTGTTTCTTATTTTCCGAATCAAATAATTCAAAATTCGATGAGATATCTTCAATCTCCGGGCCTATCTTCTTGAGCTATGGTATAGATACTTTTAAAGCCTATCTGAACACTGGGTTTATGGATCCACGCTTGAGTTCACAGCGGCCGAAAAAACAATCAAAAATATTCCCGCTGGATCATTAGCATTTTCAGATCAGAAATGCTCCCGCCCCACCGAGCGAGGCTGCTCTTGTGGAGCACCCGTCCATTCAATTTATTTACAATTCTGATGTAAACATGTGGTTTCCCTTGGTATTCCGTCGTTATATACGGTTTAATGGCGCCAGCTTTTGTATAAGAGACGATTCTACAAGCCAGCAGGGGTAGGATGGGAGGGGTGGAGGAAGAGATTGCCATGCGATGTTATATCAAATAGTTTCAAGGTATTTGATAATCAATGCTTTCGCATTAATCTCATTATCCTGATGGCCCACAAGGATTCCTCCTAACGTTCTCCTTTCTTCACGAATTATGTTGGCATAATCCCAATGCAGAATACTCCATGCCCTGCTTGCGTCATCTCCGCTAATAACTCATTCAAGGGGCAATTATGTATCACCTTAGAGGCAATCATTCCCCATACAGGAAACGGCATGACAATTTCTTGCCGTGCTGAAGTATTACACAACCGACCTACCACAATGGCGGTCAATGGATTTAGTATTTCATTCGGCACCATTCGGCCAGGGTTCGGCTAACATATACAACATGTGAAACTAAAGTAACTCATCATCATCATCCTCCTCATCCAGTGGCTCGTCCCTGACACAACTCTCTCTCTCTCTCTCTCTCTCTCTCTCTCTCTCTCTCTCTCTCTCTCTCTCTCTCTCTCTATCTCTCTCCCCCCCCCCCCCACAACATTCTTAAGAAATGTATCTCTATCAAACACCAGAAACATCCGGTGTGCTGATGCTGAGGTAGGGGGTTCAACCTCTACACCGGTCAGTTGGACTAGAGTGTTGACTTCTCGTCCTTGACGTACATTACAAGTAACTCTGAAGGGTTCGCCTGATGGCGAGGGACATCTGTAATGGGGAAAGCTAATCCATACGCAAAACTCAGCCCAGTGCTACTAGAAGTAGTGTATATATGGACTACTCTTGAGTTCAAAGCGAGTGAGCGAGCGCAAAAAAAAAACAAAAATAATAATAATCCAGATAAACTGCTTCTATTAGTTGCATATTCTTTACATGACGTCGAAGTTAACTCCATCACTATTTGGCTGTTTGTGATTTCTTGGCAATTTTACGTGCAGTCTCTGTTACATGTAAGTTATCTGCCACATCTTAAATCCATCTTAGTCTCTTCCTTGCCTGGGCTTCCTCGGTAGCCCCCCCCCCCTCTATACTTATCCTTTTCCGATATTCATCTATTTTAATATGATCAAAATATTTCGTGTTCCCTCAGTTTTATTTATCTTAATAACAGATCGTCTTCAAAAGTGAGTTCTTGCTGAACATAGTTTGTTCTCCTGCAATGAAATATTAAAACTCTTCTATAACACTGGTATTCAAGGACGTATACGTGATTGTCGGTTGATTTTTCAACTGTAGTAACAACTACCTATCTATTTGAAGATTGAGCACAACCCACTCCTGGCAACGCTGATCGTATTCCGGTACGAACCTTGGGCTTTGTCCACGTGCTCCCGATCCGACGTGGACAAGGCCCAAGGTTCGTACTGGAATACGATCAGCGTTGCCAGAAGTGGGTTGTGCTGAATATTCAAAACCTCAAATCCCGAAACAACCAAATAAAGCAACCCCGCTATGTATTATCTGCCTCCATAGATTGTGGTCTACACTTAGAGTTTAGCTTAAGAGGCAGTATACATTTTCGAACTTGATCCAAATGTATCACCTGGGCTATGTGTCATGCGTGCATGTGTTTCTTTTCGCTAGTATAGTCCTGCTAGATCAGGGCCGGGGAACGTTAGGCCCGCGGGCCGTGAACGGAATGCGAAATCATTTGGTCTGGTCCTACTATGGCAACCTCAGGCGGGACTCACAATTGATTCAATCTAGGAGATTTATAAACCATCATCAATCAATTCAGTAGAATATTTATAAACAATAATCATTAAATCTAGCAGCAACAGCATCATACCAGCTAACATCTCACGCCTCACCAAAGAAAAGTATTTCCCGCCATATATATATATATATATATATATATATATATATATATATATATATATATATATATATACACACACACACACACACACATATATATATATATGATTTGCATATCATATGTATAGGACATTGCTGTTATTGTTGTATTGGCAAATATACGTTCAGTAGTTTGCCATTGCTTTCTGAACGACCGGTCCCCATACCAACACGTTAAAACCCAGCGCAACGCGGTCCGGCTGCCAGATCGGTCGCAGCTGTGTTTGGAACGCGGTTAAGTGGGGTTACGAATCGCGTTCGTAAGTTCTTAGCCACAGAGCCGGTCGCCGTTATATTGCGGATTGGTTAATAACATGTTTGACAAAATAGGACAATCATTGGTAAGTTCTTAATTGTGTATGGCCTGCCAATGATGTTATAAATATCAAAATAGTCCTTGGCAGAAAAAAAAATGTCTCCCATTTCATGCAGTTTTATGTTTAATGCCCCGAAGCAATTTCCTATTATGTGTCTGTGATGTGACAGAACCATCAAATTTGGAGGCGAGAGCAAGGAGGAATAGATGACCAATCTTTCCCTCACTCTGGCAAGCGACGAGTCCAGGTGTTGAACCCGCGTTCGGTCGTGCTCGTGACATTGCCAGCGCAGTTCGCTATCAGTTTGTGGCTAAATTTGGCAACGTTTTTTTCTTTCCTAGGTGAATGTATCATGCACTATTGATGAACGAAAGATGAGTGATTGGAAGGGCCGAATGTAAGACGGGCCTGCGTGCCGAATTTGTGACCCTTTGAAAATAAAGTGGAATCAATCAATCCTTCAATAAATCAATCAATCCTTCAATAAATCAATCAACTTCGCTAGCGCGGCCGCCATCTCATTCTTAAAATTCATCCTTTTTCCATAGTTAGGTCTTCTTGGAAAGTTGGCATAGTTGTGGTAGTTTGACTTCATTCCCATAAGATACAATGTAACCCTATCTGTATGTTATAAAGCTTAGGTGGACAGAAGTTGTTGGCCTCATGTTCTCGGTGACCGACCCGCCTACGAGGGGTAATACTGTTTGTATCACACGACGCTGTTTCACTTTTCAGAAACATTAGTATTTATGTCTTGAGCCCGTGTCCACTTAATTGTTGTACCGGTCCAAATAATAATAATAATAATAATAATAATAATAATAATAATAATAATAATAATAATAATAATAATAATAATAATATTAATAATAATAATAGTTGATTCTTCCGCCCTCTATTTACCTTGTCTCCTTAATACTTCTTTTTCGTCGTTCTTCGTCTTCTTCTTCTCTCCTCTCCTCTTTCTATTTTCTCTTTCTTCGCCTTCCTCCTCCTTCTTTAGCCTCATCCTCCTCATCTGATTAATCTCCTAAACTCGACCGTTTTAACAAAGAAATGCGTACCCCATCTAGCCCAGTGGATTCTCACTAGCTGGCCCACCTTAGGTGCTCTACAGATTCGCTTCCACTGTTCGTCTCCCGCGGCCATGTTTAAAATCGCCTAGGACGGGATATCATTGTGTGTTCTGGGTTCAGGAGAAATGTAATCCGATAACTGGGGGATACGGGGTGTCAGGCATTGGTAGCACCTTTGGTAAGGATGACTCTCATGTCCTTTTCAGGACCCATCCCCCATTGGTCCAAGCCTGACACTCAGCTTGTGCCTGTGGCTCCTAGTAGCTGTCAGCATGCGACAGCGGCCACCCCCCCCCCCGGGCAACAGCTGTGAGAGGCTGGCTAAACCAGGCATGGGTATCCGATTTGGTGTCAAACCAAGAGGTAAACTAGGGTATGCCTACCCAGCATGTGAAGACAGAATTTGGCAGACTGCGCGGAAGAAATCATTCCTGATTTAACGGGCACGACGGCGTTTACCTGCAAAGCGTTGTGGAACGTAATGAGCACGGCAAGGCACGTAGAGCGCCCAGGTCATCCACTGCACCTGTATTCGTCTCCAGTCGTCTCGACTTGTCTTGCCACTGGACTCAGATGGGCTCAGGCAAGAGAGTGAGGTCGACGAATTGCGCAACACTTCCTCACTTTAATCCAAATCATCGCGCAAGTCATTCTTCATTCAACGTTATCTTACTTTCAATTGCAGGGAAGATACTCGCCACAATTCTTCTCAATCGCCTCACAGCACATCTCGATCAAGGTCTTCTTCCTGAGAGTCAATGTGGCTTCAGAAAAGAACGTGGAATTGCTGACATGATTTTCGCTGCAAGGCAGCTGCAAGAGAAATGTCAGGAACAGAACTGCGAAATGTTCTCCACTTTCATTGACCTTACCAAGGCTTTTGATACAGTCAGCAGAGAAGGACTGTGGAAGATTATGGCAAAATATGGCTGTCCACGAAAGTTTTTCCAAATAGTGCGGCGATTTCATGACGGCATGCAGGCAAGAGTACAGGAAAATGGTGAACTGTCTGAATCCTTTCCTGTCACCAATGGAGTGAAGCAAGGATGTGTCCTGGCACCAACACTGTTCAGCCTCATGTTTTCAGCCATGTTGATGAATGCTTTCGAGAACGACAACATTGGAATAGACATCAACTACTGTATGGATGGAAAGTTATTCAATCTCAGAAGGCTGAAAGCTAAAACCAAAATTAACAGCGACACCGTCAGAGAGCTGCTGTTTGCTGATGATTGCGCTCTATACGCCAACTCAGAGGCGGACATGCAACATAATGTTTCAGCTTTCTCACATGCCTGTGCCAACTTTGGGCTCAATATCAACTTGGAGAAGACTGTAGTTATGTATCAGCCAGCTCCAGGGAATAATCACACTGTGCCGAATATCAAAGTGAATGATCATAGACTAAGTGTTGTGGACAAATTCACCTATCTTGGCAGCACTGTGTCACAAGCTGCCACAATCGATGACGAAGTGAATGCAAGAATCTCCAAGGCCAGTGCGGCCTTTGGCAGACTGTACAAGAATGTATGCGACAGAAACGGAATAAGCCTGCAAACAAAGCTGAAAGTCTACAAAGCAGTTGTATTATCCACACTGCTATATGCTTATGAAACCTGGACTGTTTATCAGCGACACGCTAGGAAATTAAACCACTTCCACACAGTCTGCCTAAGGAAGCTACTGAAGATTAAATGGCAAGACAAGATTCCAGACACTGAAGTCCTAGAAAGAGCATCCATGCCCAGTCCTAGAAAGAGCATCCATGCCCAGTCCTAGAAAGAGCATCCATGCCCAGTCCTAGAAAGAGCATCCATGCCCAGTCCTAGAAAGAGCATCCATGCCCAGTCCTAGAAAGAGCATCCATGCCCAGTATCCACACTCTACTGATGAAGAATCAGATTCGTTGGGCTGGTCACTTGACTCGCATGCCAGATCACAGGCTCCCTAAACGAATTTTTTTACAGCGAACTGCGCTGTGGTAAACGCTCCCAAGGTGGCCAAAGGAAACGCTTTAAAGACACTCTGAAAATTTCAATGAATGCTTTTGGAATTCATCATGACAACCGGGAGGCTGCAGCCAGAGACCGAAATTCGTGGCGTGCATCATTACGCAAAGGTGCAGTCATATGCGAGGCAACCAGGACTGCAAGAGCTGTGAAGAAAAGGCAGGACAGAAAAACCACTGCAGGAAATCCTCCCCCAGAGACGTCAAGCATTCTTTGCCCACAATGTCAAAGAACATTTCGAGCCAAAATAGGCCTTATCAGCCATCTTAGAACCCACGGCTCCATACCTCTCTACCCCACTGGATGAAATGAATGGTCATCATCAATCTTGATGGACAAACAACAACAATCCGATAACTAATTCCATCTGACCCCAAGACCAATGTATTTCAACTAGTCAATGACTGCTTGTAGGGTATTTAAAATAATAATGGACGGAATGAATGCATAAGTAGTAAGACCAATGTATGACAACTAGTAAGTGGCTGCGTGTGTGGTATTTCGCGTAGTCATGGACGGAATGAACACATAAGTGGTAGGACCAATGTATGACAACTAGTTAATTACTGCTTGTGTAATATTTCAGGTGGTCATGGACGGAATGAACGCATAAGTGGTAGGACCAATGTATGACAACTAGTCAATGACTGCCTGTGTGGTATATCACATGATCGTGGACGGAATGAACACATGAGTGGTAGGACCAATGTATCACAACAAGTCAATGACTGCTCGTGTGGTATTTCACATGATCGTGGACGGAATGAACACATGAGTGGTAGGCACAGGTGTATGCATGACTAATGTACAAATGGGATTATTAGTCGACATATCCCATCGATTTCAGCTGTTGTTGGCACAAGACCAAGGACAGCTATTGTTATGAAATAACCCTGGAATGGATGTCATGAAGTGTGACATGTCACATCCAGGAATGTTGTCGATGTGCGTTCGCTGGCTTTGATGTCAAGCGTAGTTCATGCACGTGATACGTCTACTACTACTAGTTGCTACTGCTAATGAGTGTTTGGATTGATTTCGCGTGAGGGTTAGCTGTCCCTGCTACCTGTGTCTCTCACCAACAGGCGAACTATCTCAGACTTCAGAGGTAAATGTTATTTTATGTCCCCAAGTCAATGACAAGTCAGCATTTAAGTCCAACTAAACGACATGTGCAACGAAACCACTGCGCCGCGCCGCGGTAACAAGAGAAAGTGTTACACTTCTCAGCCACATCAACATCAGATGTTTCATTATTAACAAATGTGAATGTTCTTTGTCTCTAACATAGGCAAAAACAAGAGGGAGATCACGAGAGAATCTAATGGACAGTTTGGCATCATGGCAAGGAGGTACACAGTATCAGAAATGACCAGCAGTACACAAGACAGCAGGCTGTGGACTGACAGGAGCATTGACCAATGTCACGCGGTAGGGAATATACGAAATTCTTCATATAAAACGGCAGCGTTAAATCACACCCTTTATATAACTAGTCAATGTTTTATACTGAATCACTCAAACTGTTCACTCCTTTACTATTTTATAATGAATCCACAAAAAAAAAAAAAAATTACTTACTCTTTCTTACTGAATCACACGCACTGTAAATCTCCTTAATGCGTTATATTAAAGCACACGAACAGTATAACTCCTTACTGGTTTATATTGAATCACACAACACGAGTAACTCCTGCCTGAAATATACACAACCTACCACAAGCACCAAACGAAACACCACCCTCACCTAAGTTTCCAGACAGCTGGAGATCCCCGCCACAAAACAGTTATCCAACCAAAAACGCTAATTTGCAAAACTACAACATAAACACACTTCCACCAGGAAAAATCAAGGGGGTACAGTATGCAAATGGAGCACCCCACTGTACTTCCCCTCGCCCCTTCCACTCAACTCCGAGCTCTTAATAATACAGCAACTACCAACCCCACTCCGCAACCGGCACAACTTAGCCAGGCACAATGTAACAGGGAAACTCGGGAGAATCAATGGATTGGTATCGATAGACGACGAAAGAGAACCCTCAGCCGTTGGCACCACTGCGTTCGCTGATTGCACTGGCGCTAAATTCTCTCGCTCCCAGGTCTGATCTGACTTGGCACTGACTGCTCACTTCAACCGCAAGTCAAGAGAAAGGTCACATAACCTAATAATTCTGAGATATTTTGGGCAAAAAGATCGCTGTTTATTCGCTTCATTTATTTTGACTATTGCGATATAACTGCTATCTTTGCGCACATAAGTGTTTCGTTGCGCAAAAAATGAACTCCCTGAACATGTTTTCATGGCATGGTTACAGAATGAAATACCGGTCACACACACACAAAAGCACAGAAAGCCGGAGGACATAATAAAATGCAGGTAGGTTTAAGTAAACTTGGCATCAAAACAGCAATTAAAAAAGGATAACAGAAGAATGAACGCTAACAAAGAAGTAATGCTTGACAGGAAGATACGCAAACACATTGTGGAATACTCCAACAGGAATATCTCAGGCAACAAATGAACTAACATAAACATTCCAAGCAATAAACGATTCATGAAACTGTAATTAGGGATAACATCTCTGGCTATATTAGAACGCAGCTTCGCTGAATGTCAGAAGTAAAATCATATCCAGCATTACATCCTGGAGTGCAAGAAATGTGAACAGCACAGGATGCCACTTGTGCGAGATTTCTGAACGAATGTAATGGACCTAAATAAATGGAAAACATATATCAGACCGACAGTCCTAGAGAACTGACACGAAAGATTAAGCAAAAAAAAAAAAAACAAAACTACCACACATACACGCATGCGCGCGCTCGCTTCTATATGCGGGATCAATCAATCAATCAGGTACCGCCTCCACAATGAAGGTTGACTGCAATAGATCTCCAACACTGTCTCTCGCCCTACTGTATATTATGTCGCTTAAAAGTCGACAGGGTCGACTTCATTGCACCGGGTTTTATCCCATATGGCTCGGTCTCTTTCCGCAGCACGGAAAGCGTCGCACAAAGCACGAACTCCGTAGCTCTAGCGACGACCCACAGGGGTCTCCGACAAATTTAACTCGTGAACCGAAGGACGCGGCCCGGAATCGAACCCACAACCTTCGGAGCCCGAGCCAAACGGCTTGACCACTTCGCCACAGAGACTCCCACTGTATATTATGTCAGATTGCTCATCATCCATCTATTGATGTTATTTTCCCACTTATCTCTTTGTCTTGCTCGCTCGCCTTCAAACTTCCGTCCATCCGATTTGGAAACAAAACGTTCAACCTCGTTCAACCAGCCTCAGCGGTGTTGTTTATAATTGTGGTGGTTCAGTGTGCGGGTTTAGTTTCTCTCGTCTTCTGTGTCAGTGTTGGCTGACTTTTCGATTTCGCCTGTGATTCAGCTGGAGGTTTGGCCGGCGGGTTCTCCCTTGTGTCCGTGTCTTCCTTCAGTTCCTTTTGTCAGTGTTGGTTTCTGGCTCGTCTGTTTTGATAGGATGCAGTCCTTATAAGGACTCATCATTTGGTTTATTTGCTTTTGTGTCTTTTTTCTGTGGTCGACCCATTGCGAAAGTTGGCTGCCTTCTCAATACCTTCTTCGGTCCTTCAGCCATCTTGAATTTGTGTTGTTTGTCTTCTTTGTAATTTCATCGAAGTAGAAAAACTGGTCTCCTATTGACTTTATTCGTCATTGAGAATGGGTTGGTGGCTTCAACTTGAGGTTTCTCATTGTCTTTGGCTTGGCTTCAGCTTGCGGCTTCTCTGTGTTCTTTTGCATGGCTTCTGGTGGCTTGTTTTGGGATAATTCCATTTCGCTTTTAGTAGTTCTCTCTCTGTTTTGATTGCGTGTAGAATTCCTTCATTCCCCTTCTTCATCTAGACCATGAGTTCCACCTCTTGCGTTGAATTTCCTTCATTTCATCCAGACGTTTTTCGTTGCTGTCGGTGTCTTGTTTTTGGGTTTCATTGATTGATGTCGGTGTCAGGAGTAACTAGAATTGCTTCTTCAGCTCGTCAATCTGGCATTGAATCTGAGATTTTTCAGCTTGTTAGATTCCTGTGGCTGTCTCGCGCTTCCGGCGTGCTTCCTTGAATGGAGTTTTTGTGATTATGGCGGGCTTTATGGCGTCTCTGTGTCTTTGAGGTATGGGTAGCTCAGGTATCTTGCTCCGTGTTTGTCAATGCACTTGGCGCACATTCTATTGTCGTTGGGCTTTCGGAAGTCCTTGTCCTGTTTGTCCAGCGGACATTCCTTGAAGACGCAGTATCGGCAGTATCGGCAGGTCTCAGTCTTGCTGCGGCACGATGTTCTGCTGTGGCCCGCCCTCTGGCACCTTGAGTATTGTGTGATTCTCGGAATGAATCGTTCAATCTGTTGATCTTTCCTTTTCATCAACACTTGGTCCGGCATCTCGTTCCCTTCCGTTGTTACCACCGCTACCGCCCAGTATGGTTTTTATAATAGTGTTACGTCTTTTAACGTTGCCGAAATGTTTAACTTGCCTCTTTTCACAATGGGGTCTCCGAATAGCTCTCAGTCCACTAACCCCATGCACTTTTGTAGATATGTTCATGTTTGGTTGGATTTTGAGGCTAACATTTTCTACTGGATGAAATAACCAGCATCAGACCAACCTTCCAACGGCCCAGATGACCAACCCGTTTTCAATTCCAACTGGCAAGGGGTGTTTGTAACGTAACGGAAATACTGCCACTGACCGAGATCCATTGATAATCCAGGACGCTCATGTGGATATGTGAAGTGTTAGGACCAGCCCATGTTGTAGGCCTGGGAGCACGGAAGCACACATGGTCAGCCTTTCTCTCCCATAGTGAACGACATGAACTGACATAGAACCCGTATTCGACCGCGCGCATGCCATCGGCAGCGTAATGCTCTAACCGTTACACTAACATGTCCGCCCGAAGTCCCCGATACACCGATAAACTAATCTTCTCATAGCCCATCCTATAACGTGGAGGTCATCAGGTTTTTGCACAGACCTCCTGTCCCTCCTCATTACCCATGCATTATGTTGCTGTTTCTCATATCTGTCCACAGCCCCACCTCCCTATTCTCTTATCACCCAAATCGTACGGCGTTCGCCGCTATATTTGTCCAGTTTCCGGTGTCGGAGGTTGCCACAGTGCGAGCCATTTCCGATACAGATGGTTCGCCATGCCATCAGGAAAATCTATTCAGAATCTCTCAAGGTCTTCCTTTGTAGCGCCTAGCTCCAAATGTGCTGCTATCACCATGTATTCAAATATTCTCCTATTGTTTTTGTCGTTCACTCGCTTTAAACTCGAGCCTAATTTTTGCGTATGGGCTAGCTTTCAATGTTTACCAGCGTTCTTCGCCAGCAGGCGAAGATAAGGATGACAAGTCAACATTTTAGTCCAACTGACCCGTGTAAGAACCCCTATCCTGCCATCGGCGCGCCGAAGTTTAAGAGCGACTTCCACCTTCTCACAACGTGCTCAAAGAAATCGGATTGTCTGATACAAATAACCAGTTCTCTTAAAGAGCTAATTTCTCTCAATAGGTCTTCATTACTGTCCCCGATGTTCTAACTATTGTTCTATAGAATGTCTTCTTTGCAGCCTATAAGTACTGTCTCGTTAATCTGCTGTTTGTCTGTGACTCGAACTAACTATTACCATACATAATCTGATAAATAAATGCACAGGTGTTGCTCGGCACTCACGGAAGTAAATGAAGCCCTTGCAGTTCTCTCCGTGTCTTTCCCATTATGTTTATTTATGTTTCTACTGCTCTTCCCGTGAGCTTTTATGTATCCCTCTATTATTTCAGTTGTGTGAGTCAGTGATGCGATAGGACATCGCATTCTGTACGCCTGAAGGCACCGAGCTATAGATGGCCAGTTTTTCCTTCACTCAGCGAAACAACGAACGCAGGCGTCGAAGTTTCGTCCAACAGTACTCATGCTCAATGCAACTACTCATCAGCTTGTAAGTAGCGGCTTTCCCTCCCTACTCTCACTCACTCACTCACTCACTCACTCACGCACGCACGCACTCACTCTCTCTTTCTCTCTCCCTCTCTCTCTCTCTCTCTCTCTATCTCTCTCTCTCACACACACACACACACACACACACACACACACACACAAGAGCGAGCGCCCGAGCAGATACACTAACCGTAAAGCTGTATCCAACATAACGAACATTTTTAAAGAAGAGAAATGGCCGGCTAGTTCCATTCTGCCGTACGTAATATCCAGAAATATAATTGTTGAGAAGCCTTTTAAAACACAATGGAAATGATCCTACATTTTTGCAAATGTTTACACCACAAATGACACGGGAACACACACGTATAACTTTTAATGTATCTCTCGTGTGCTGTTAATACCGGTGCACTAAGGAGATCAATGCGCACTTTGAGTACACAGCTAATGTTCGAATACTTGCAACTTTCACTCAACGTAACAATCCCAACATCGCCACATGTTACTTTTAACAAACCAAATTCAATATCGTGTTTAAGGTGGTAAGAAAATAGGTCATGTTTCGATTGGAGTTAAAGTGACCGACCTTGTGTTGCAATTTGTGACAAGTTTTAATTCTCTCGGCAGATGTGTAAGCTAGTGCGCGGGATTTCAATAGGCATTTCTGTCGATCTGTCCTTTATGGACCACGAGTGAGCTAACGATCACGGTGACAATTATATACAAGAGTTGCAGCTACAGACAGTTAAGTACCATTAAAAGCACCAGTTACCACAACCAATAACAGCACCAGTTACCACCACCAATAACACCACCAGTTACCACCACCAATAACAGCACCAGTTACCACCACCAATAACACCACCAGTTAAAACCACCAATAACATCACCGGTTAATACCACCAATAATAACACCAGTTACCACCACCAATAACAACACCAGTTGCCACCACCAATAATACCTGTTACCACCACCAATAACATCACCAGTTACCACCACCAATAATAACACCAGTTACCACCACCAATAATAACACCAGTTGCCACCACCAATAATACAAGTTACCACCACCAATAATAACACCAGTTACCACCACCAATAATAACACCAGTTACCACCACCAATAACAACACCAGTTACCACCACCAATAACACCACCAGTTACCACCACCAATAACACCACTAGTTACCACCACCAATAACATCACCAGTTACCACCACCAATAACATCACCAGTTACCACCACCAATAACAACACCAGTTGCCACCACCTATAACACCACCAGTTACCACCACCAATAACACCACCAGTTACCACCACCAATAATAACACCAGTTACCACCACCAATAATAACACCAGTTGCCACCACCAATAATACAAGTTACCACCACCAATAACATCACCGGTTACCACCACCAATAATAACACCAGTTGCCACCACCAATAATACAAGTTACCACCACCAATAACATCACCGGTTACCACCACCAATAATAACACCAGTTACCACCACCAATAATAACACCAGTTACCACCACCAATAACAACACCAGTTACCACCACCAATAACACCACCAGTTACCACCACCAATAACACCACCAGTTACCACCACCAATAACATCACCAGTTACCACCACCAATAACATTCACCAGTTACCACCACCAATAACAACACCAGTTACCACCACCAATAATAACACCAGTTGCCACCACCAATAATACCAGTTACCACCACCAATAACATCACCAGTTACCACCACCAATAACACCACCAGTTAAAACCACCAATAACATCATCGGTTACCACCACCAATAATAACACCAGTTGCCACCACCAATAATAACACCAGTTGCCACCACCAATAATAACACCAGTTGCCACCACCAATAATACCAGTTACCACCACCAATAATAACACCAGTTGCCACCACCAATAACACCACCAGTTACCACCACCAATAATAACACCAGTTACCACCACCAATAACAACACCAGTTACCACCACCAATAACATCACCAGTTACCACCACCAATAATAACACCAGTTACCACCACCAATAACATCACCAGTTACCATCACCAATAATAACACCAGTTACCACCACCAATAACACCACCAGTTACTACCACCAATAACAACACCAGTTACCACCACCAATAACAACACCAGATACCACCACCAATAACAACACCAGTTACCACCACCAATAATAACACCAGTTACCACCACCAATAACACCACCAGTTACTACCACCAATAACAGCACCAGTTACCACCACCAATAACAGCACCAGTTACCACCACCAATAACAGCACCAGTTACCACCACCAATAACAACACCAGTTACCACCACCAATAACAGCACCAGTTACCACCACCAATAACAGCACCAGTTACCACCACCAATAGCAACACTAGTCACCACCACCAATAACAACACCAGTTACCACCACCAATAACAACACCAGTTACCACCACCAGTTACCACCACCAATAACAACACTAGTTACCACCACCAATAACAACACCAGTTACCACCACCAATAACAACACCAGTTACCACCACCAATAACAACACCAGTTACCACCACCAATAACAACACCAGTTACCACCACCAATAACAGCACCAGTTACCACCACCAATAACAGCACCAGTTACTACCACCAATAACACCACCAGTTACCACCACCAATAACAACACCAGTTACCACCACCAATAACAGCACCAGTTACCACCACCAATAACAACACCAGTTACCACCACCAATAACAACACCAGTTACCACCACCAATAACAACACCAGTTACCACCACCAATAACAGCACCAGTTACCACCACCAAAAACAGCACCAGTTACCATCACCAATAATAACACCAGTTACCACCACCAATAACACCACCAGTTACTACCACCAATAACAACACCAGTTACCACCACCAATAACAACACCAGATACCACCACCAATAACAACACCAGTTACCACCACCAATAATAACACCAGTTACCACCACCAATAACACCACCAGTTACTACCACCAATAACAGCACCAGTTACCACCACCAATAACAGCACCAGTTACCACCACCAATAACAGCACCAGTTACCACCACCAATAACAACACCAGTTACCACCACCAATAACAGCACCAGTTACCACCACCAATAACAGCACCAGTTACCACCACCAATAGCAACACTAGTCACCACCACCAATAACAACACCAGTTACCACCACCAATAACAACACCAGTTACCACCACCAGTTACCACCACCAATAACAACACTAGTTACCACCACCAATAACAACACCAGTTACCACCACCAATAACATCACCAGTTACCACCACCAATAACAACACCAGTTACCACCACCAATAACAACACCAGTTATCCTCCCCCCTCACCACGACCACTACCCCACCATACTACTACTTCAGCTACTATTTCACCAAATGTAGTTCACGGTATCATACAGCCAACTACTAATACTTTTAGCTATTATTTTAGTTAATGTAACACACGGTATAGATACTACAGTCAACTACTACTACTATTTCAGCTATTATTGCAGCCAATGTAACACAAGGTATCATAAGTCAACTACTACTACTTCAGCTATTATTTCAGGAAACGTAACACCTGCGATTATAAGCCGCATGCCAACTTAATTACACATCGTAATTCTGCTACTGTGACTACCACAACTACTATTATCAAGTTAGCTCTATTTCTACTCCTGATACCATAAAAACTGCGCTGAGTACAGACAATAGCTATTACTCAACTTACCAATTGTTAGGAAGTCTCCGCGGCGAGCAGAAACACCGCCTGCCTCGATCTCCGAAGGATGTGGGTTCGATTACGAACTACATAGTTCAGTTCACGAGTGCAATATTCTCCTGGGTGTCATCACTGGAGCTACGGAGTTCGTGCTTTGTGCGACTCTTTCGGCAGGCCGGCCTGCGGAAAGAGATCGAGCTGCGGAAAAAGACCGAACCTAATGAGATAAAATCTGGAACAATGAAGTCGACCCTTCTGTCTTCTAAACTCTCCAATTATTGTGTGTCAAAAGGTCGTGGTTTCGTATTTAGACTGTCATTCGGTTTGCGACTGCTGTTTTTTTTTTTTTCGGTGACTAGTGAGTGTCGTCGCCGGAGTTCCGAAGCCCTAGAATTCATGCTAACGGCAGAAACTGAGCTAGATTTGAGAAAACCTAGTCCTCCTGCCTTTGAACCCCCTTTTCAAAGTGCAAAATTAACCAAAACTAATTACAAATAACAGAAGTAATTCTATTAACGGGGCGGGAATGAGCATGCGTCTGAATAGCTGACATAATGATGTCACATCACTGCGTCACAGATCAGATACTTGTTAATCAATGGTGTAACGCTCTATCAGATTTCGTCCTGGCATTCTTTTCCTGCCTTTCAAATGAATGAGATCTCAGGAACCTATAAAAACAACGATTGTATTTTATATTCCTGTTTCTGTCTGTCCTTTTATTACCGCCCCTCTAACGTAAATGTGAGGAAATGACTCTTTTACAAGAGTTAATTAGCATTGGGCATACGGTGCACTCTTATTTTTATAGAACCTGTCTTGTCACCGGATTCAGATGGACTCAGCGAGAGAGTTAGGTCGACGAGTAGCGCAACTCTTCCGCACTTTAATCTAATTCATCGCACAAGTCATTCTTCATCCAACTCCATCTATCATTCGCTGGGCTGGTCATCTGACTGGCACGCAAGATTACAGGCTCCCTATTCCTCCCTAATTTTTTTACAGTGAGTTGCATCGTGGTAAACGCTCCCAAGGAAACACGGCGGCCAGAGGAAACACTTTACAGACACACTGAAGATATCGCTCACAGCTTTTGAGATTCATCACTACGCATGGAAGACTGCCACCAAAGAGCGAAATTCATAGCGTACATCATTACACAAGGGTGTAGTCACTTGCGAAGCGAACGGGACTGCAATAGCTGTGGAACAAACAAACAAAAGACTGGACAAAAAAACTACCGCAGGAGATCACCCTCTTTGCCCACATTGTCAAAGAACATTTAGAGTCTTAAATAGGCCTTGCTAGCCATCTTAGAACTCACGGCCCTAAGCTTTCAAGCCAACTGGATGAACTGAATGGTCATCAACATACTTGATGGACAAACATCGTTTTTATAGACCAATTCCTGATCATTAAAAAGAAAAATCCAAATCCGCTCCGATGCCTTTCGACACAACACAACGGGGCCGGCATGCGAGTCTAGTCTCACTTTAATCCAATTCATCGCACAAGTCATTCTTCATTCAACTACTGGATGAAATGAATGGTCATCATCATTCTTTATAGACAAACGACACCTTAGACCACGCGGCCACCAAAGTTAATCCTGTTTACAGAGGACTTGAACTTAAGATCAGCGAGTTGGCAGGCGACTGCACGAAACCTTCTTGAAAAGAACACCAGAACAAAGTTAAAACACAGACAGAGTGAGAATAAAAGTGCAGTTAACTGATTCAGCGCCGACGGATAATATATCGCCAAATACGACTTCTCATGTGGACGGAAGGGCGATATATCGCCATATTAGGGTCATCATGTAATTTGTTTCGTTTCACTGTATCATCCGCAACTGTACTGCTCAGTGAATGGACATTTTACATTATAATACTTGTTCATTTCATTGTGTACATTGTTTGGTCTAAACTTACCGTTTTGTTTGGCCCTGAATCAGTTAAACTACGAACTTGCGTGACAGGTCAGCTCCATGGAGGAGTTGGGGGAAATTGTATACGGCTACATAATAACTCCAAAGGGAGATGAGCAGGGCGGTTAAGAGATCACAGAAGTAAATGGTTGTTTAAACACAAGTAAACACAGGTTAGGTAACTTACATAACAATTATGGTGTAAATAACGAAAATAGAAAAGATGCAGACAGACTGTAATTGAACATTGCAGCACGGTCACGCGAGCTGTTCTCCTTCTTCTGCCCTTTATCCCTCAAAGGAGCTTTGGCCCTCAAGCAACCCACGGCAAGCCGCCCCACTATTATGCGTATGTTTTTAGACCTCTCGCTATTTCATTCGATTTGTGGATTCCAGACAAGAGAGTTAGTTAGTTAGTCAGTTAGTAGGAGTTCCAACTTCACGGCAAAGGGTCGCCACATAGTGCTCAATTCCTGTGCCAGTGAACATCACACAAAATGCTCCTCACTGCCCCAGGCGAAAATTGGAATGGATCAGACAAGAGAGTGTCTAGTTATAATGTTCTCTGGTTTTCTCGGCGTGTGTCCTATCCAGCGCCGTATCATCACATCTTAATTCACCGGAATTTGTTTAATTCTCTCTGTGAGCTCTACACTGGAGATTCAGTTATACAATTGTTGTCCCCATATTTTGCACAAGCACCAGTTAGTGACAGTTCGTAGTTTATAAGAAATTCTGTTAGTTGTTCTCCATGTTTCTGACCTACACAGTAGTACCCATTTAAAATTGGAGTTAAAAATGTCAAGTTTAACTTCCTTTGACTTAGTTGGGAACTTGGCTCTCGTTAAAACTCGGGAACGTAATAATACGCTACCTTTCGTCTTCTCTTAACATGTTGCGTGAGGTGAACTCGGGAATCTCCGTGAAAAGTCGTCAAGCCGTTTGACTCGGGATCCTAAGGTTGTGGGTTTGATTCCAGGCCGCGTCCTTCGGTTCACGAGTGAAATTTTTCGGAGACTCCTGTGGGTCGTCGCTAGAACTATGGAATTCGTGCTTGGTGCGACGCTTTCTGCGCTGCGGAAAGAGACCGAGTCATATGGGATAAAAACCCGGTGCGATGAAGTCGACACTTGTCGACTTTTAAGCGACTTTAGTGAGGTGAACTGAGACATGTGTGGATTTTAAATATCTGACACTGGAGTTGCCGTTTTTAAGTGCTAAATAGAACACTTGCATGTGCCAGATCAGTCGTCCTCTTCTTGATGGGACCTTTACCGTCCTCAGAGACACAAGAGCTCAAGCAACTAACTTCAAGCCGCCCCATTGTCAGCGATCCCGTGCAGCTCTGCCCAAGACCTGCCCATATTATTCAATTCTGTCTATGATCTCTTCTCTGTGTCTGTTAGGCCTTCTTCTATATCTTGTGCTCCTTGGATTCCAATCAAAGGCCTTTCTAGTTAAACTATCCTCGGGTTTTCTCACTGTATGTCCTATTCAACTACAGCGTATTTTCTTCACATCTTTATTCACTTGTAATTGTTTAGCTCTCTATACGAGCTCCATACTGGTGATTTTTGTCATACTATTTTAGTTCTTATATTCTGTTCAGAAACATAGTAACGAACATTTGTAGTTTATTAGTAACTGGTTTGATCGTTCTTCTTGTTTGATTTCCACACATTCCCTAGCGCTATACAAGAACCTCTAGCTTTTTGTATTCTTATTTTGATACCTATATTTGTTCCACCATCCTTGTCTACACTGCTACCAAAGTAGGTGTATAACGCTGCCTCTCCCAGGCCTATAAGTATACGTAATTGTTAGTACCATGGACCCCCAGTATCAGATGCGCTAGCGTAGTTGGTAGGTAGCTGGGCTGATAATATCATGCGCGCGGTTGGCCGAGGGTTCGACGCCTGCGCTCGTTGTCTCGCTAAATGAGAGACAGACTGGCCTAATCCTCCGTGCATTCAGGCTACGAAGTATAATGGCCCTGTCACTTCACAGACACAAAGCAGAAAACTTCGGCGCAAATTAAAAATTATCAATTAAGAGCGCCCATAACAACACTTTATTCCAAGGCCAACTGCCTTTAGATAATTCTGTTCAAGAGGCTTGTTACGAGGGCAAGTTAATAAGTAAGTCACAAATGGCTGTAGAAAAATAACTAACTATAATAACTTGAAAACAGTTTATTTTTATGCATACATTGTCCCTTTATTTCTCAACATAATTTCCACCAATATTGATGCATTTATCCTATCGTTTCATCAGTCCTCCCAAAACGGCAGAATAGAAATGCGTGCTTTAGTTTTCATTTACCTGCCATCCCACATAACTGTGTGACTTACTTATTGACTCGCCCTCGTAACTTTTTCTATCCAGCTATGCACCGCTTTACGGGACAAACATTTGTCAGCATAAACAGGAAACCCACCTTGGCGGGAGACAATTTCACGAATGACGCCGAAGTTGAATGTGAAGTGAAAACGTGGTTTAGAAAACAGAGCACGCAGTCTTCCCCAAGCTACAGTGCCAGGCAAAGACTTGCCCCTTCTCGTGACATGCCCAAAAGCATGGCGACAGCCAGAGTTGAACAAGGTCAAGAGAACGTTGTTTGTGAAGAAATCGAAGAGAAAGTTTCGCAAGCTTGTTGTGCGTGACTGCCTACTACAGACACCGTTAATTCGAAGGACACCGCTGACATTATGAATGAGAATTTAATCATCGATCCTCGGTGTACTTGGGCCTACAAATTGTGATGGGCCAAACACTACATGTATTTTTTTAATGTTCGCTCGCTTGAAATCAAGCGTAGTCCATACATGTGCTACTATTTTAGTGCACTGGACTGATTTTTGCTGCCTCTATTACCAGCGTCCCTCGCCATAAGGGGAACCCACTTTCGACGTCTGAGACACTTGTAATTTACCTCCCTAAGTCAAGGACGAGAAGTCAATATTGTAGTCCAACTGGCCGGAGTAGGGGTTGAACCCGCAAACTCGACATCAGCACACCGGATTTTTAAGAACGTGCGCTCTTTTCCTGTCGGCCATGCTGACCTCCACCTCATTTAATTACTTAAATAAGTAACAGCAATACAATCAAAGTATAGATTGTGATCCCTAGACCGAACATGAACCACAGAATAATAAACACAATGGCAATACATAAGCCGATTGCACGGTGTTATTAGCAAAAACTGAGCAGGAGTAACAGGACCTTGCAATTTGGCCGCCTGTGTGCACAATGCAGATTGGACATTATATTTTCTTTAAAGCGCTCAGCGCGTGACAATCAGCAATATACGTTAGAAGCTAAAACCTGCATCAGCACAAACGGGGGATATAAGAACAGCGATATGTTTCTCGTTTCTTGCGTTTGTTATGGCAGACGTCAAAAGGACAAACACATTAGGACAGATATCGTTTAAAAAACAACCCACATACATTCAACAGCATGCAAAAGATAAGAGTCCAAAAAGATAAACTTACGATGAAAGAGAATAACTGTCAGGAGCTACATACATTCAACAACAATAGAGTACAAATAAAAACGACGTATCAAGTAAAACAGTAAAGCCCCAGGTTCCAAGTCTGGAGAAGTACATGGTGCATGGTGACAGCTCCATATTTGTATAGAACCCCAATCGGCACTCGGTGGGAGAGATGTGGTCAATATAACACCGGCCGCCAGTACTTCCCATATTTCCATTGATCCATTTTAGGTGGCTGGGCCTAGGAGCCTAGATCACTTATTCTGTTTTTTTTTTTTAAATCATAGCCTCGATGGAGATTCGAACACAGAACCACCGGATCGGCAGAGAAGCACTGCACTAACGCGGCTTTCTAATCTCATTATATGCTCACTGTATAATCAAAACAAATCAGCGGGCAGTACACTTCCTTGTCTAACACCCTTCTTTATACACTGACTGTTGTTACATGGTTGTTGATCCGTATAGCTTTTGTTTCCTGACAATCTTCTTCCTTCGCCCGTTATCCTCATTGAGGAAAAGCCCATTTACCAACTCTAGTTTAGTCGATGGATCAACATCACGGCACATGGGTGTAACCCATAAGTGCTCTGTTCTCCCCTAACTCAAACCTGAGTCTGGAGAAACTCAGCTCAGTGCACGAACTCCGCAGCACCGGCGAGGATCCTGAAATACTTTGGGTAGATTTTCAACACGAAATTTTGCCCGGGCAACGCCGTTAGCCTACTCTTTTTCGATTTCCAACTGCCCTTTACCAACTCACCCCAAGCCGCCCTTTCTTTAGCTGTCCCGTACAACTCCGTCCATGTCCTCCCAATTTTATCCATTCGTATCTCTTCTTCTCTTGCCATTGTGTCTGTAGCCCTTCCTCTATTCACAACACTGTTTTTTTTTTCCCATATCCTATTTACATGACATCGCTGTCAACACCAGCACTGTTGTTTTTGTTGTCTTGGCAAGTTTACGTTCAGTAGTTTATTAACAACACTAGTAATACTATTCTCAGGTATGTTCCATTCAGCGCCGCTAGGTTCACTAGTATTTGTCTAGTTCTCTCCCTGAGCTCCACATTATTGATTCTACTTCAGTTCTATTCTGCAGAGACACTAATCACTGATTGTGTGTAGTCTATTTGTTTTAGCGTTCTCTGTGTTTCTAATCCATACAGTAGAGTTGATTTAACGTTAGAGTTGAATATTCTAAGTTTGATGCAAAGCTTAATTTCTTTGATTTCCACAAATTTTTATAAAAACTCACCTTGCCTTTTGTATTCTAATTTTGATATGTGTATCTGTTCCCCTCGTTTGACTACAGTGCTACTTAGATAGGCGATGACTCCGTCTACTGATGTGGGGTGTCAGCAAGGAAGATCGGATTGTTTGCTGTCAGTATTTGATCTGTATTATTCGCAGATCTTTGCCATCAAAATTTAATTGTTCTAGAAGTGTGATTATTTCCTGGTGTGTTATTCTGTGCAACGCTTTTGTGTAGTCTATGAAGCATAAGTATAGATCTATGACAACTTCTATAGATCTTTCTATTAGAGGCCCGCTAATTTATATGGCACTAGACGACCAGGCCCGGCTTCGCCCAGACCCTGGCGGGGAGCATCTCATTTAATTCACATTCGGTCCCTGCTCCCGTTCCCGTTCCCCAAAAAAGACGTCCCGGTCCGCCCTGGCGGTGAGCGTCTCATTTAATTCATTATCGGTCCCTGCCCCTGTTTCCGTTCCCAAAAAAGACGACCCGGCCCGGCTTCGCCCAGCTCCTGGCAGGGAGCGTCTCATTTAATTCATATTCGGTCCCTGCTCCTGTTTCCGTTCCCAAAAAGACGACCCGGCCTGGCTTCGCCCAGTCCTTGGTGGGGAACGTTGGTTGGTTGGTTTAAAAACAAAAATTCCAAATTCGGCCTCGTTCAACCTGCTTCTTTCAGCTGTGGTTATTGTTGAGGTCCGTTGTTTTTGTAGGTTCATTCACCCTAATTCTTGTCTTGTGAGTCCTATCTCGGACTGATTTTGTAGCGTTTGTGTCTTAGACGTCAGCAGTGGGATCGGTCGGCGGCTGTCCTTTGTGCATGTTTCCTCTTGTGGTTTTCTTTGTTGGCGCAGGCTCCTGGCTTGACTGGTTTCAGTCCTTAAAAGGACTTTTTATTTGGTATTTTTGCCTTCTCAATTGTGAATTAGCTGTAGAAGCTTTTCGATGTGATATGCCTCCTTGCGCTTTCTTTCAGTCCGCTTCCCGCGTTTGAGTTCTTGCTGTCTTTTGATTGCTTCTCCCGAGGACAGCCATGGGATGATTTCTCCGTCTTCTATGTAGTAATGCCATGCGTATTCATCTGCGAGTTTTACATCTGGCATTGTGGCGGTAAGGCGGGGCATTGGTTTCCCGTTGAGTTTCTTGTACTTCTTTTCTTTTTCTTCTATGCGCTTTCTGTATTCCTCGCACTTGAGTTCGTAATGCCTCGTTATCTCAGGGAACATTATTTCTACTTCTGGCCTCGGGACGTTCTCTATGCCGACGTCAGGGTGCTCATCTCGGTTTTCTTCGGATATTTGGTTGGATATTGGCTTCCCTTTGAATGATTCGGGCGTCGTGGTTGGGCTGCTGGCTTTCGATTGTGATTCCGGCTCGGTCTCTTGGTTTTCATCCTGCGATTTCTCTGTAATTTCTTGTTCGGCTTCTGTGGGTTTGTTTCGGAGTATTTCCATTTCTGCTTTCTGTAGTTCTCGCTCTGATTTAATGGTTTGTAGGATCTCTTCATTCTCCTTCTTAATCAGTGCCATATGTTCCACTTCTTGCATGATGTTGTGCTGAATCTCCTTCATTTCCGCCAGTAGTTTTTCGCTGTCGTTATTCGGGGTCGGCGTCAGCAGTGCCTTGACTTGTCTCTTCAGCTCGTCTATCTGTTTTTGAAGTTGATCTCTTTCGGCTTGTGCTATACCCGTGGCTGTCTCGTCCCTTTGCATTGCTTACTTGACTGATGTATTCGTGGTAGGTTGCGATCTTTAAGGCATCTCTGTGTCGTTGTAGGTACGGACAGCCCAAGTATCTTGCTCCATGCTTGCCCAGGCAGTTGAAATTCCAATTCCAATTCCAATTCCAAAAACAAATATTCCAAATTCGGTCTCGTCTAACCTGCTTCGTCAGCGTCGGTTATTGTTGAAAGCCGCGGTTTTTGTGGGTTTATTCACCCTAATTCTTGTCTTGTGAGTCCTATCTCGGACTGGTTATGTAGCGTTTGTGTCTGTGACGTCAACTGGGGGATCGGTCGACGGCTATCCTTTGTGCTCGGTCTCTTGGTTTAATCTTGCGGTTTCTCTGCTAGCTCTTGTGTGGTTTCTGTTGGTTTGTTTTGGAATAGTTCTCTTTCAGCTCTGTGCAATTCTCTTTCGGTCTTGATCATTTGTAGGATTTCTTCGTTCTCCTTCTTCAACTCGGCCATGCGCTCCATCTCTTGTTTGATGTTTTGCTCTATCTCCTTCATTTCAGCAAGCAGTTTTTCATTGTCGCTGGTTTGTGACGGTGTTAGGAGTAGCTTGATTTGCTTCTTTAATTCATCTATTTGGCTTTGCAGTTGGGCTCTTTCCGATTGTGAGCAACCCGTGGCTGTCTCGCACCTCCGCATTGCTTCGTTGTATGATGTCCTTGTGGTTATGGCTATCTTCAAGGCGTATCTGTGTTGTTGCAGGTACAGACAGCCCAAGTATCTTGCCCCATGCTTGCCCAGGCAGTTGGCGCACTTTCTTCTGTTGTTAGGAGCTCGGAAGTCCGTGTCCAGCGGACACTCCTTGAAGGCGTGGTGATCGGCGCAGTATCGACAGATTTCCGTCTTACTGCGACATGTTGCTCTGCTGTGGCCGGCCCTTTGGCATCTTGAACATTGATTGACTCTTGGGATGAACCTCTCTGGCTGCTGCATTCTCTTGTTGATTGATACTGTGGTCGGCATTTTGCTACCCTCCGACGTCACTACTGCCAAGGTTGTAGGTATCTTCGAGTAGGTGAGGAGCCGCTCCGCCTTCAAGAATCGGATGCGAAGATTCACTTCACGTAGCTGCTTCAGTATTTCTTCATCTGTCAGCTCCACAGGAATCCGCTTGACAACCCAACGGACTGTTTTTGAGTCGGAGTTCCCGGCTCTGATGTCTTTCTCCTCCTTCTTCTCTGTTATCTTTATTCTTGTCTGAGTTGGGCTGTCGATCTTCTCCTTCGTAGTAGCTTCAGTAATAGCTGTAGTATCAGGCTCTTTGATGCTGTTAGCTGGTAGGCTCTCCACGTTCTTCTTCTTGTTTTCGGCTCCCACACTGCACATCTTGGCAACCGCGTGTTTCTTGTTGTTGGACTTTCCACGTGACATTTTCCCGCGTATCAGGCTTCTTGGCAGAATAATGCGACTTGACTTGTTAGCGCTCGCAGTGCGAATGACACGGCAAAATAATTCATATTAGTAGTCATATAAGCTCCCGTTCCCTTTCCCGGAAATATGGCGAACAGATTGGAAGAGAACAATCTTCATTCCAATAACTAAATAGGGCAATCTGAAACTACTGAACGTAAACTTACCAAGATATCACGAAAACCCAATTCCAATTCCAATTTTCCAAAAAAAAATTCCAAATTCGGTCTCGTCTAACCTGCTTCGTCAACGGTGGTTATTGTTGAGAGCCGTAGTTGTGTGGATTGTTAGTCCTAATTCCTACTGGTTTTATTGGTTCCGCTATGTTCGTCGGATAGGTTTGTTTTGTGCTGGTCCTGGTAAAGACCGGTCCTTGACTGGGCCTACTGGGGCCCGCATTCTCTCGTTTGTTGGCTTCTTTTCTCTATTAGCACTGCTACGTGCTTGTCGCTTCTTGTGTTATTCTCATCGGGCTAGTCCCGGTCATGTCCAGTTCTCATAAGGACTCGATGTAGGCAAGGGCAGAGCATTCAAGTGTAAGTCTCAAGTTGTCCCTCTGGTCAGCGGCCCGAACTCCTTTACGTTTGTGATTTGGCGTTTTTCTTCATCGCGTGTGGGTGTGGTGTGGCAGCAAGATGACCAGATCTCCCTGTCCTCCCAGCTCAGGTGCTCTACCGGAAGAGCCACCCCATCTTCTTGCCATTTACCCCGCCAGTTTTTTTTTAAATATTTTTTTTTTTTAATATTTTTTTTTAAAATTACGTACATAGATTTTAAAAAAAAAAAATATAACAACATGCATAAATACAAACAAACACACATATACATATATACAGTGTAGGGAGGTTATACGGTCTTCCCCTGTGAAAACCCAATAAATGCTGGGATGACTGTATAGATGTCGAAGAGAAATAAAAAGATGAGTTAGAAAATGTTCACGTATTTAAAATAGATGCATCATTTTTATGAAAATTTTAAAAATGCCTTAAAGATTTTATCATTATATATTATAACGCATATGCCTGTAGATAACTGTAGAGAAAAGGTCCACCTATTTGAGAAATATGCAACAATTATTTTAATTACATATATAGCAATACTATTAAAAGTTATGTCACTTGATATAACTTTTCTTAAGTTAAGTCCCCTCGCTATATATAAATTATAATGTAATTTCAAAATTAAATTTATTACGTAAATAACTGTTTTTAAACTAACAAACTATGCCAGTTGGCAGCACGGGAATGAGAAGACCACGTGTGGAAATTTCATCTCAATCGGATGGATCGTTCGCGAACGCATAAATAACATACATACAGACAGACATTGTATTATATATATATATATATATATATATATATATATATATATATATATATATATATATATATATATATATATATATATATATAGATTTGTTTTGCCATTCCCTCTCAACAAATCCACTGTTCACCGCACATTTCCGGATTACTCTTGTGTAATACTTTTTTCATAAGTATTTCCAATACCAATTTTGTTATAAGACATATATATCGTATTGTATTTTAATCTTCACATGCTAAAGCACCCGTCCCCCCCCCCCCCCCCCCCCCGAGATATATGTATGTTAATGGTTATTACAAATGCACCCATTATTATAGATACCGTTTAGAAATTGCACTACTGCATTCGATTCCAAAATCTCCCGAAGCCGTATAATTTCCGCCAGCGCAATGTCTTCTGGTCCGTGGGTAATTACTTTCATGGTGTAACACGGACTGCACAATTTCTACAGAGTGTACTGGTGGACCATTATAACTTTCTTAAATATTCATATCTGCTCTCTTATCATCGTATAGATCTGTTATGTGTCCCTCTATCTGTTAAATATATTACTCTGTCTCATTATTATTGAGTTTAAACAATCAGTTTTGGGCTATGCTACAATAGCTACAGATTTGCAGTAGTGTTGTTCGATTATACAACAATAACTAGATATTTTTTTTAAAGTAACGGCGGGTATTACTAAAATAATTTACAGATTCTTTATAATGCTGGTAGGCTATACATCAGTAAGAGATTCTTTATAGTGGTGGCGGGCTATACAACAATAAGCGATTCTTTATAGTCGTGTTAGACTACAATAATAATTAGATATTTATCAACAGATTCAGTGGGGGGGGGGGGGGGGGGAACAGTACGTGTGGACCAAACAAAAATGGATGGCGGAAAATGGGAAGTAAGTTATGACTTACAATTTCGTTAATATGGTAGCAGACAGGTTGTATTAAATATCAAAATAAAGAGGGTTGCATAAGAAAAAAACTACGGTATATATTCAAAACAATGTTTTCCCGTAATGAATTTGAATAACGAAGACACAAACAATAGATTGCACGATTTATTGCCTGGCATATTTCGCTGCATCTCGTCAGGTACATACTGCAGAAATCACACAACTTACGTGAATTAACTAGATAAATCCTTCAAGTTGAAATATACACATATTCGCACAGTAATGTCACTTATCTACCACGGTAACTTTAAGCTGACTAACGTGTCTTTCTGTTTGCACTTTCTAGTTAATTCACGTAAGTTGTGTGATTTCTGCAGTATGTATCTGACGAGATGCAGCGAAATACGGTATATATGCCTATGTCTGATACGGGAATTCGATTAAGACGATGAATCATCCCATGGCACTTAATCAGTTAAAGCACGGTGGACATCACTGCAATGATCTACAGATTCCTCAATATAATGGTGGATAATACTATAACAATCTACAGATTCTTCACAGTGATGTATGGTTATACAGTACTACGACTGACTTCAGGTTCCTTGCAGGATTAAAGGATTATACAACAATTAACCAGTGGTTCCACATAGTGATAACGGACATCGCTACAACAGTTACAGACTGGTGGGAGGGAGCCTCCGTGGTGAAGCAATCATGCCGCATCTCTCGCGCTTCAAAGGAGGCGGGTTCGTTTTTTGTCATTTATTTCAAGAGTGTAACTTTTTGGAGACCCTGGAGTCGTTACTGGAGTTGCGGAGTTTGTTTTCTCTACCACGTTTTCGGAAGGCCGCTCTGTAGAAACAGACTGAGGCATAAGGGAGAAAACCCGGTGCAATAAATTAATCCCTCTTGCCTTGAAACATTTTAAGTCCCTTTAGTATACAGACTCTTCATAGTGATGTTGGAATCTAGTACACTCAACTAAGCATTCTTTATAAGGACACAACTACAATTACCTATAGACTCCGTACAGGGTTGAGGACTAAGCTACAATTAACTATGTAATCCTCATTATGATGACAGACTCTAGAACAATGATCTCATACGAGAGTGAAACTCGAGTCTAGTGCTTCCAATCCGACGTGGACAAGGCAAAGGTACGTACCGGAATACGACCAGCGTTGCCAGTAGTGGGATGCGCTCAATCTTCAAACCTCATATCCCGAAGCAACCAAATAAATCAAGTAGCTACATATATTTTCATCGTGATGTAAGGCTATACTAAAATCACTTAAACATGCGTTATAGGGATGTTGGATAATACAAGTTACCTACAGACTCCGCACAGAAGTGCACTCGGCACTACAATGCATCGTTTATTCCTTACTGCGATAATTGACTATACTACAATTATCTATAGATTCTTCACGGAGACGTACTGAAGCAAACATTCATACACTGCCAGCATGAATTTACGCTAGACGTGTTTTGAAGGGATTTCACATAGTTCGATTAAGATAAATCAATCGTCCCCTGGAAGCAGATCGATACACTACCACGTGATGGAACTACTAGCACATGATCTGAACGCCTTGAACGCATTTAGCATGTGGGTCTGGGTAGAAGGCAGTCCCGCCCCAATGCCATCGATTCTTCCTAGGTGATTGTATGTCGTCCAGGATATATACATTCATAGATATGCATTAATGTTGTTGTTTTTGTTGCTGTATTTCGTGTTTCACTGTCAACAAACTCTAACCTAATGCTCAGAGAGATAGAGAAATGGATGAGAGAGAGAGAGAGAGAGAGAGAGAGAGAGAGAGAGAGAGAGAGAGAGAGAGAGAGAGAGAGAGAGAGAGAGAGAGAGAGAGAGAGAGAGAGAGAGAGATTGATTTGTTAGTATCCGTAGAAAAAAAAATATTAAGAAGAACTGGGTACAATAATAGATATTAGATAACATAAACATTTACAATTATATTAGGAATAAATGTTGTGAGCCCTGGACTAACCTTGGTCTCTAGCGCAGTGCTTCCTAAAGTGGGTAATGCTGACCTGGTCAGAAAAGCGGGGAAAGGGAAGCGGGAGAGGTCCACCTCTTTCAGATGATACCGTGTGTTTCTTAACTATGTGCATCAAATCCGTAGCATCTACAAGGGTGCTTATATATCTGTGCCTGAATCCACAAATACTATAACTATTTTATTATTAGAAAATCTACTTTTCAAATGTTTCCAGAGCGGAGGCCGCGTGGCCTGCTCTCTGCGATGCCCTACTACCGAGAGATCTAGACAAGTACAAAATGAACATGGGATATCCTGTTGGTTCCCCCTGTCTGAGAAAGCTCTGCATCGGACTCAGCACCTAGATATCGGCGGTAGTTGAACACGGATTAGAAGGCGAGAGGACCGACTTAACTGCATCGGGGTTTATCCCACATAGCTCGGTCTTTGTTTGCACAACAGTTAACCACATGTTGAGAGAGTCGAACACAGCACGAAATCCGTAGTTCCGGCGACTAATCCCAGGAGTCTTCGAAAAAAAATTCCACCAGTGAACGAAATGACGGAATCCGGAAAGGAACCCAAGACCTTCATAGCATGAGATAGTTGGTTTAACCACTTGGCCACGGAGATCTCCATCGTTGGAGCTCCACCTCATGCATTCACAAACAAATATCACGTATTTATGAGTATGTTGATTCACACATCCATCCATCGGCCCATCGCATGACGAGGTCTCACATGCATTAAACTGAATTGGATCTGCCATGATGAATACTGAGAGCGATTCAACTGCTATCAATCGGTCCAAACATACGAGCGAAAATACACCTCGTGCAGGGATCATGACAGTGCAAGGACCGCGATAATACAGGGATTACGACAGTGCAAGGATCGCGATAGTCAAAAGATTGCGATAGTGCAAGGGTCACGATGGTAGCAAGAAGGATCAGGATGGAAGCAAAGATCACGATAGTACAAGGATCACAAGAGCACAAGGATCACAAGAGCGCAAGGATCCCAACAGTGCAAGTATCATAAGAGTGCAAGGATCACGGTAGTGCAAGGATCGCTGTGTTGTTTGTCCACCAAGAATGATGATGACCATTCATTTAATCCAGTGGGGTTGAAAGTATCGAACCGTGAGTTCTAAGATGGCTGATAAGGCCTATTTTGGCTCAAATGTTCTTTGACAATGTGGTCAAAGAATGCTTGACGTTCCAGCAGGAGGATCTCCAGCAGTGGTTTTTCTATCCAGCCTTTTCTTCACAGCTCTTGCAGTTATGGTTGCTTCACAGGTGACGTGACAGGGGAGTCTCTGTGGCGAAGTGGTCAAGCCGTTTGACTCGTGCTCCGAAGGTTGTGGGTTCGATTCCGGGCCGCACCCTTCGGTTTACGAGTTAAATGTTTCGGAGACTCCTGTGGGTCGTCGCTAAAAGCTACGGAGTTCGTGCTTTGTGTGACGCTTTCCGCGCTGCGGAAAGAGACTGGGCCATATGGGATAAAACCCGGTGCGATGAAGTCGATCCTGTCGACTTTTAAGCGACTTTTTTTTTTCCACATGTGACTGCACCCTTGCGTGATGAAGAATGACTTGCGCGATGAACTGGATTAAAGTAAGGAAGAGTTGTGCAATTCGTCGACCTCACTCTCTCGCCTGAGTCAATCTGAGTCCAGCGGCAAGACAAGTCAAGACGACAGGAGACGAATACAGGTGCAGTGGGTGACCAGGTCGCTCTACGTGCCTTGCCGTGCTCATTACGTTCCACACCGCTTTTAAGGTAACGCCGTCTTGCCCCTAGAATTAAGGATCGCGATAGTGCAAGGATCACGACAGTGCAAGGATCACGACAGTGCAAAGATCACGATGGAAGCAAGCCAACTTGCGCTTACCGTTTCAACAAGCAACAAGTACTGTGCCAAACTGGCTCACTGGATGTGCTGCCAAGAGAAAACACGAATTTACACCTGTCTAGAAGACAGCAGGTGTGGATGTCGGGAATAAAGAAGTGATCGGTGCATTTCGCTGAAAGTAAATACAGAACGCACCAGAGACGCTTGGTTTAAACACGATGAGCCAGAGCCTACCTGCGGGATTCTTACCTGCCTACAGGTGGAAGATGTGTCAGGGGCTTGTACGTAAAGGTAATCCTAAGGCAGATACTATTGTTGGTGTGTGCAGCGTTGTGCTATCAGCTATTCTGATCCGTGGCATAATGAAGTGATGTAATCAGTTTCCTTATATATTCTTCCCAGATAATTCCCAAACAATTCTGCATGACTAAATTTATCTTACGCTGGGGAAGTGCCATCTCCGTAGTTTGTGTGTTGTTGTGGTTCCCTGTTGTTGCTTGTTTATGAAGGTTTGTCGCCACAATGCCCTGTTTTGTGTACTGAAGTTTGTAAGGCTGTCCTACACTTCGCAACTACCGATTATTTATCTTTGGAACGATTGGCTGTGTTTGTAGTCATCTTTGGAACATTTGAGACTTGGGAATTATGTGTATCTTTGGAACGTCTGTTCAAGTTTGAAATCATATGTATCATTTGAAGGTTTGACCGTATTTGAAGTTATGTGTAAATTTAGAACGTTTGATTGTGTTTAACTTTAACAAGGTTTATCATTATCGTCATGTGCTATGCAGATAAATGTGGGAGAACTTGTCTCACACGATCACCAGAGTCGTGGATCAGTTTTGTGTTCTTGTCCCGACAATGCCACGTCGCCATGCCATCCAGATATTTACTTCTCTGCCATTCCCTTGTTTTTGTCCCTTCACTCTTGCCAGTTGTCACCTGTTCTCTAGTTTATTTTTTCTCATAACGTGTGCAAACAATTTTGACTGTCTACATCTAATTTCTCTAATCAGTTTGTGGTTTACATTTATTTCTTGTAGACTTACTCGTTGGTTTTTCTGTCTGTCCGTGGTAGTCTTTGAATTTTCCTCATAAATCACATTTCCACTGCCATTAGAAGTTTCTCAGCTTGTCTGCTCATTGTCCACATTTCCCGTCCATACAAAAGCAAAGGTTCTATGTAGTAACCCAAAGCTCTTTTTTTTTTCCTCGTTTCAACTGACATCTTTTTATTGGTCAGTATCTTTTTCATACATAAGACAAGAGACTAAGCAAGATATAGTATCCAATTTTACAAGGAAAACGCTGTTAGAACTACATCGGCCATGTACTCGAGAATGGACAAGACAAGATTTTACTACCAAACCCTCTTATAGACACCAGTAGGGAAAAGAAAACGGAGAAGACCGAAAGAGACCCTGCGTAGAACCATCATTAGAGAAGGCTCATTCAAAAGCCAAACAAATATCCAAGATCTACAACAGGTAGCAGCGAACCGCCAAACATGGAGAGACAGGACTTCTGCCCTATGCGCCACCTTGGGCTCAAGAGGACTGACTGACTGACTGACTGACTGACTGACTGACTGACTGACTGACTGAAATCTTAAATGATTTTGAAACGCCCAATCGTGTTTAAAATCACACCTGTCTTTGAAACTTGCAATAGTGTTTAAAAGTTAAGTGTATCTTTGAAACATCTGATGGTTATTGGAAGTGAACAACGGAGCCTGGAGGATTACAAACATCTGGGTTATCGACAAAAAATGGCCGTCAATGTCGAGGGTTTGCTAGTTAAGACAACGCTGTTTTCTTCTTATATTAAACCTCCACCTGTGCAGAATTCTAACTTATGCGTTGCAGAATTCTAACTTATGCGTTGCAGAATTATAACTTATGCGTGGCGGAATTCTAACTTATGCGTTGCAGAGTTCTACCTTATGCGTTGCAGAATTCTAACTTATGCGTTGCAGAATTCTAACTTATGCGTTGCAGAATTCTAACTTATGCGTTGCAGAATTCTAACTTATGCGTTGCAGAATTCTAACTTATGTGTTGCAGAATTCTAACTTATGCGTTGCAGAATTCTAACTTATACGTTGCAGAATTCTAACTTATGCGTTGCAGAATTCTAACTTATGCGTTGCAGAATTCTAACTTATTTATGCGTTGCAGAATTCTAACTTATGCGTTGCAGAATTCTAACTTATGCGTTGCAGAATTCTAACTTATGCGTTGCAGAATTCTAACTTATGCATGCCATGCCAACATCAAGAATACCTGCGGTTAGGTCATCCAATCTAATAAGTTTTGATTGGCTATTGTTTTCCTTTTTGATTATGCGTATATTTATCTAAGGATGGGAACGCCAGTGTGTCACCGGGACCCTTAAAGAAAGCAAAGAATAGTATCACAATGTAACATACAATACCGGTTGTAAGAGGCGACCAAATAGGGTTGGGCGTGGGGTTAGCTTTCCCCTTTAGTAGAAAAACTTTGGCTGCAAAATCAAGCCTATCATGAACAAATCCAAAAATAAAGAAAAGGGATAACCAAGCCAAGCTAGAGGAAAGGAGGTTTCTTAAAAGAGATGGGGCGCGATGAGAAGTAAGGCAGAAGGTCCAGGTCATAGATGTTCTTCCTTTCACCTGTGGACGTTTGGCAACTGGGATGTTAGAACTATGTATAATCTGGACGGATTAATATGGGAAGACATGGACGGAGCGGCATGGGGTAGCAAAGGATATGAGGACTTGGTGTGAGTTGGTTGAGGGCCTATGTCCCAATAGGGGATAACTGGTGAAATAAGAAGAAAGAAGAATAGGTTAGGAAGGAAACTGTACAATTGGATTCTTGATTTGTGTAAAAACGATACTGCTGAGAATCATCATGTGAAGAAGAGCATGTAAGATAACTAGAAACAGTGATAATGAACCGTGTGAATTTGTAGAAAGTGAAGGTACAAACAATGCCATATCCATACACATTACGAACATTGACTGAAAGATCCGCTTAAATAAATAGACCTATATATTTGTGTTTTACTCATTATAGAGACGATAAATCTATCGTGACAACTGGCAAGATCGAAGGGAACAGACCAAGAGGGAGACCGAGAGGAAAATACCTGGATGGCTTGGCCACATGGCATTGACGAGACAGGAACACTGAGCTGATCCACGACGCTGGTGATCGAGTGAAATGGCCAGTCATGACCGCCCACGCTTTCCGGCATGGCACATTATATATATATATATATATATATATATATATATATATATATATATATATATATATATATATATATAATGGATGGAGAGTCATCAACCTGGCAGAAGCCAAAGGACTGCAGATTAGCAGTACCAGACTACAAAGAAAGGATATACACAAACAAACTTGGAAATCATGTGACAAGAGAACCTATAATCAAATAGATCACATTTTAATTAACAACAGAAATGCATCAAACATACAGCAAGTCAGAAGTTATAGAGGAGCTGAGTGCCACAGTGACCATTTCCTCGTTGGAGCAAAATTTAAAATAAAACTTAAGAGAGCTTTCTATACTAAATTACAAAGATTACACCCAACATATAACAGAGAAAAACTACAAGACATTACAGTCAAAGAGAAATTTACAGATGAAATAAAATGTAAACTTGAAACTTTTCAAAACCCTTTGGAGGAAAGCGTTGACCAAACTTGGTTGAACATCAAGAATACACTTCAATCTACCGCAGAAGAATGTCTCGGTGTGTCAACCACGCATAGAAAGAACAGATGGTTCAATCAAAAATGTGAAGAAGCAGTCACTAAGAAGAAGAATGCCAGACATGTATGGTTAAATGACATCAATAACATCCAAAAGGAAGAGCATTATAGAAATGAATGTAAAGAGGCTACAAAAATAGTCAGACAGCAGAAGCGAGAATATATGAGTAATATAATCAAAGATATGGAAACTAATCACCAGAAAAATGAATCCAGAAAGTTTTTTAAAGTACTGAAGTCAATGAAACGAGGGCACCAACAAAACACATATGGTTTAAAAGACAAAAATGGGAATATGATAAATACCAATGAAGAAATGTGCAACACATGGAAAGAATATTTTATTGAATTACTAAATTGTGAAGCTCCAAGTAACATTTTCCCACAGGAAGAGGTTCTAACATGCGAACCACAAATTGAAGAACCTACATTTGAAGAAATCCTATATGTAATCACACGACTTAAAAACAATAAGGCAACTGGGACTGATGGAATTGCTGCTGAATTTATAAAGGCAGGTGGCCATGCATTACATCTAAAGCTATACGAACTAATAATAAAAATCTGGAGGACAGAAGAATTACCCCATGACTGGAAAGAGTCATTATTGATACCTATCTTTAAGAAAGGAGACAAGTTCCAATGTGGAAATTATAGAGGAATATCACTACTGTCCACAAGCTATAAGATACTATCCGCAGTATTACTAAATAGACTAAAACCATATTCAGAAGACATATTAGGTGACTACCAGGCGGGTTTTAGACAAAACAGATCAACAATAGATCAGATATTTATCTTACGACAAATAGCCGAGAAACATTGGGAATATAAAAGAGATCTCCATAACATTTTTGTGGATTTTAAAAAGGCTTATGATAGTGTCCATAGGAATAGTCTATGGAATGTTATGCAGGAATTTGGAATACCAAGGAAGTTAATTAACATGACCAAACTATGCATGGAAGATACTTATAATATAGTAACATATAAAGGCAGGAAATCAGACCCCTTCCAAATAACATCTGGCTTGAAACAGGGTGATGCACTATCGCCGCTACTCTTCAATCTGGCTCTAGAGAAAGTTGTAAGGAAGGTAAAGGAGGAATGTGATATTGGAGGAACATCCAAGCTGCTTGGTTATGCAGATGATATAGATATTATAGGGCAAAGTGAACAAAAGACATTAGAAATATTGACTCACTTAAAGGAAAAAGCCCAACAGATGGGGCTGGTTATCAACCAAGATAAGACAGAATATATGGTAATTTCAAGAGACGGAATGGCTAAAAACTCTGGCCACATACAAATAGATAATATGACCATTAAAAGAACGGAAACATACAAATACCTGGGTACAATCTTCAACTGCTCCAACATCATAAGGGAAGAAATACAAACTAGAATCAACTCTGGAAATAAGATATACTATGCACTACAACATCTACTAAAATCAAAGGCGCTATCTCGTAACACCAAAATCACAATATACAAAACACTGATCAGACCAGTTGTGCTGTATGGCTCTGAAACCTGGAGTACAACGAAAGGAGACGAAGCCTTGTTACAAACCTTTGAGAACAAAATTTTAAGACGCATCTTTGGACCCATTAGGGATACACAAAGTGGAGAGTGGAAAAGAAGAAGTAACAAAGACATTTATGATTTGTTTAAGTCCCCGCTAATCACTGGTATCATGAAGGCTAATAGACTACAATGGCTGGGGCATATAGAAAGAATGGAAGATAATAGGGAAACAAAACTCGCTTACACTCAGGAAATAAATGACCGTAGACCCCGAGGTAGACCAAGAAGGCGGTGGAGAGATAATATACATACAGACCTACAAGCACTTGGAATCAACGACTGGCAAGAGAAGGTCCACCAGAGAGACGAATGGAGACAGATTGTATTTGCAGCAAAGAACCTCAATGGCTCGGAATGCTGAAGAAGAAGATATATATATATATATATATATATATATATATATATATATATATATATATATATATATATATATATATATATATATATATATATATGTGTGTGTATGTGTGTGGTCAGCATCGCCTAATGGATAAAAGCTCTCATTCTTAAACATCCGGTGTGCTGATGTTGAGGTAGCGGGTTCAACCCAACACAGGTCATCTGAACTAAAATGCTGACTTCTCGTCCTTGACCTGAGGACGTAAATTACCTCTGAAGTCGCAGTGGGTTCACCTGATGGAAAGGGTGGTAATAGGGAAAGCTAATTCACACGCAACAATCCGTCCAGTGCTCTAGAAGAAGTTGCACGTGTATAGACTATGCTTGAATTCACAGAGAGCGAACTATACATATATAAACATACCCTGGCAAAGTGGGCATAATTGAAAACCAGGTAGCTTTATTGTAACATAAGAAATAAACGGATTTAGGCGGCGATGGGTGCAGACACTCGGTCAGCTAAACATTTACAATCGTACAATAAGCAGGTTACTACTGTTTGTTTTTCGTACATCTTTAGACGTCAACATTAATTAGTTAGTTATTTAGTCGATAGATCATCCTCATTGCACATCGAACCATTCAGTCCATAAGTGCTCGGATCCCCTTCTCAGCAAATCCCGCAACGTGTAGAGACTCACGACACCAGTTATGTGTTGGTTTATTACTCTGCTTTGGTTTCCTGCGTAATGTTCTTGTTTGGCCACACCTCTTTTAACTTACTGTTCTCGCAGCCTGACCTTGGTTGTAGATTCCCAGTCATCGCTTGGTTCTCATAAACGACTTACTTCTCGTAGAGCATTCAGAATGTCTACCTGGTCCATGGCTCGTCCGCCTTCCACAGTAGCCCTACCTGCAAGCCTGTCTGTCAGCCTGCTCATTCCCTTATACACCCGCATGCCTGGCACGAAGATGAAACTAATCGTTACCAGCCGAGACCGCTCCAGAGACTACAGCCACTCTTTTCGGACTCACCCCATCTCTATCCTCCTGAGCATGCTCATTGAGTCACTAAGGACACATGCCCGATTGAATGTCTGTGTCTCGAGCCATGTTATTGCTTTACTTACTGCCACGACTTCCATAGTCAGGCTGCTTGTGGTCAAAGCAAAAGCGCCAGACTTTTCCTTTACAATTTTCCCTCCGGCCTGAGCCGTAAAGGCCCATGAACTTCTCACTCCTCGGACGAACCGACCCATCCATGTAAATGACAGCATCATCCTCTAAAGAATTCACGAAGATCAGAGCCTGTACTTCCGCCCCCACAGCAGCTGGATTTTCTTGTCTGCATTTCCTGCCTAGTTGGATGCACACTGAAAAGGATGTACAGAACTCTGTTGGCACTTGTACCCACTCCTCGCCAGGTTCTAAGTCCTCAAGTGAACACACCTGCTGAAGAATGTCTTCGGCTTGACCCATCCACGACGTTCCTCTTTCAAAAAGAGGAAAGTCAACATGAATATATCGAAAGAAAGCAGCAATAAATGTGAGCTTCTTGACATCTCTATAGAGGTTGTCTTTAAATGGAGCGGGTGTAGGCCAAAATAGTTTTATCTGTTCTACATTTGTGGGAGCCTATTGCAACAAATGTTCAGCTGTCATTGTACCACCCCAACAGTTACATTCACCAATATCTCTTAACTGTAGCATATAAACCATGTGACATGTCAGTTAGTCGTGTCCGGTGCAGCGACTGATGACTTATTTAAGACATGCCAGTGTGTATCCGTTGTTGCGCACGGTGTAAACATCCTGTGATACGCTGATAACACAGCTTTGATATCGGATTCCGAAAAGCAGTTGCAGGAAACGACGGTTATAATTGCAGCGGAAACTACGAGTGAACAAAAAGCCATAGTTTGAATAGCAGAAAACCAGCAGTGGTGGATATCACAATGAGAATAAATCTATAAATATGCAATAGTACAGTAATTGGAACAATTCTGAAACGAGTTTAAATATCTCGGCTGAGTGGTCTCGAGTTAGGGTGTCCGCCTCGAGTGCTGGAGGTCCCGGGTTCAAGCCCGTGTGAGGGCCGGGATTTTTTCTCGTGGACTTCTAGCAATACGATTTCCCCTGGTCTCTGGGCAGTGAGATCGGACTGCCCGTGTGTATTGTTGCGCACTTAAAAAATTCCCTTGGCAGTTGGAAATCGAAAAAGAGTATCCTAACGGTGATGCCTGGGCGAAATTTAGAGTTACAAACCTGCCCACAGTATTTAAGGATCCTCGCCGGTGCTACACACGGGCGTCCGATCTCACTACCCAGAGACCAGAGGAAATGTTATTACTAGAAGTCCATGTGAAAAAAATCCCGGCCCTCACCGGGGCTTGAATCCGGGACCTTCAGCACTGGAGGCGGACACCATACCCCGAGACCACTCAGTCCCCATATTGGGTATGTCTTTGGTATGTTGCCCTAGTCCCATAGTTTTACAGACCAATCAGCACGCGATGTGTGATGTGATCAACATCTTCCTGGCATCTTTGCGTTCCATAACATTTTCTGGTACCATTTTTGGGTAGGTCGTTCTGGGAACCCGAGTTAATTAAAGTAAATCAGCCTTGATCGAGATTCGAACATATGACCATCGGGCCGGCAGGCTAGCCTACTAGCCACTGTGTATCCGTGGCGCAACAAAGTGATAACAGTAAATAAAAATAAGTCCCTTAGCCTTAACAGGACGTCGCAGTCACCCCGGCATTTTTTGGCTTTTCGTGATTTCTTGGTAAGTTTATGTTCAGTAGTTTGCCATTGCTTTCTGAACGACCGCCACTCTTACCATTGTATGAAAACAAACGCAAGACGATTTGCTTCCAAATCGGCTGCACCTGTGTTTCGAATGCGGTATGCGGGATTACGAATTGCGTTCGTAACTCTTTGCCTCATGACCCTGCAATGCACTGTGTCCATAATTCGTGAGGGTCAACCTTGTCTTCAGTATTTCAGAGATGATACTGTTTATGAGCCTGTTGACTTCAGTATTTCAGAGATGACACTGTTTATGAGCGAGTTGTCTTCAGTATTTTAGAGATGATACTGTTTATGAGCCAGTTGACTTCAGTATTTCAGAGATGACACTGTTTATGAGCGAGTTGTCTTCAGTATTTTAGAGATGATACTGTTTATGAGCCAGTTGACTTCAGTATTTCAGAGATGATACTGTTTATGAGCCAGTTGTCTTTAGTATTTCAGAGATGATACTGTTTATGAGAAAGTTGTCTTCAGTATTTCAGACATGATGCTGTTTATGAGCCAGTTGTCTTCACTATTTCAGAGACGATACTGTTTATGACCCAGTGTTTTTCAGTTTTTGAGACATAATACTGTTTATCAGCCAGGTGTTTTACATGTCGACATATTATAGAATGTACGTATTGTTTCATCTTCTCGGTGCACAATGTTGTAGGAATGTTTCGTCACATTTAAATTCAAAAGCCACGATTTTCGTCTATAATGATTGCAAAATGGCCTATGGCTCTGGTGGTTATGTTGCCAAGAGGAAAGATGCTTGTTCTTGAAATTGTTACCTTAACATTCTTGTTGGTGGCATAGGCTTTTAATATTGTTTAACCTCTGAACTTCTATATTTTCAGTCTTCGCCTGACCTAATTGTAACAACCCTCATTGCTGATGAATATGGAAACAAGATACTACCAGTTTGTGACATTTTCAATTTCGTAGTTATTGATTTTGATATTAAGCTGACATGTTTTGTCCATAGGCAGACTTTTTTGCGTCATCTATTTATTTATGTTTTTATTATTATTAAAATGTTTAAAACACGGTTTTGATTTTCACTATTTCTTGGCTGACAGGTTAAACTCGTGTAAGTCCATTAGCAGTAGTTGAGAGGATGATCATGTCATCTGCATATCTGTGTTCTGGAACTGAAAGGGAGAACTAGGACTATAACAGACAGCTGAACAACATGGTGGAAGGTGAAGCTGTAGGTGAGTTAGGAGGCTGTGGACATTCATGACGACCAGCGCCATCCTGCACGGATAAAAGAAGAAAGAGATAGCTGATATAGCTTTTCCCTGTTCATTGCCTGTTTGCCAATCAATCAATCAATCAATCAATTAATCTCTGTCTCTACCTACCTACCTACCTACCTACCTACCTGCTTGCTTACCTACGTACCTACCTAAATCATCATCAAGTGCCCCGCTAGCTGGCTTAGGCATTCATGGCTCTCCACAGATCTCGGTCTATGGTGTTCTGGATCAACTCTGCTGATGATATTCCTCCATGCCACCGTCTCAATCTATCCAGAATCATTTCTCTTGGTCTGCCTCTGCCTTTCTTCCCCTCGATGTGTCCAGTTTTCACGACGATCTCCAATGTCTCTCTTCTCATCACATAACAGAAGAAAGTTGTTTGTCTCTTTCTTATTGTTGTAAATAATGTTCTAGTTTCATTAGCTTCTTTCAGGCAATAGCTGTTAGTTACTCTGACTATCTACATATATATATATATATATATCTAAAAATCACCAACAGTCGACATGTGTATACTATTCAATCACTCACCAACAGTCGACATGTGTATACTATTCAATCACTCACCAACAGTCGACATGTGTATACTATTCAATCACTCACCAACAGTCGACATGTGTATACTATTCAATCACACACATTTTCAACTCCGATGACGCCACGCGCACAACACACAAACTCTTGTCCTTAAGGTCGAGAGCAAATTAGACACTTACACCCGCAATGCTGCTTCGTCACAGTCAGTAAAAATATTACATATTCCTTGCAGAACATTGCAATCAACCTCAGGATCATGTTCTAGGCAATTATACGTTCAGTAGTTTGCCACATTGCGATTAAACCCAGGATGACTTTCTAGGAAATGTTACTTTCCGTAGTTTGCCAGTGCTGTCTGAATTATAATCTCCAAGACGGATTCAAATTTCAACCGCGGTCATAACTCAAGGAGAAACCAATCATTCCGGAAAACTTTTGAAGCTGCCCTGTATGAGCCGTCAAAATTGTGTGGTCAGTTATGAGAAGAAATAAATTGGAGAACTTGGGACAACTGGCAAGATAGGGGGGAATAGAACAAGGGGAAGGCTGAGAAGTAAATGCCTGGATGGTTTGGCCACGTGGTATAGTGAGATAAGAAAACTGAGCTGATCTACGACTCTGGTGATCGAATGAGATGGCGAGACATGACCGCCCACGCTTATCGGCATGGCACATGAATGAATGTATGAGCCAGAGACAGCATCGCCATGTGCCAAAGTGCCATATAATAGCGGTTGTCACATTCTCACCATTACACGACTAAGTGACTATCACATTCTGAAGAATGTGTAAACACCGCGTCTTATCTCAATAAGTAAGTGCAGGCCCCACACAAGTGAATAACTTATACTGTCAGAGAACAGACATGCCCTTCAGTAAGATAACCTTCTTCGCGCATCAAAACAGCTTTAGAGCTCCAGTTTTACCCCTTAGGTTAGACACAAAGAAACCCAACAGTGTAGGAAATCTATAGGACCAGTGAGACACGCTATACATATTATTTTGTTGATAAACTTGAACTCAGTAACACATCTAAAAAAAACTTGAACTCAATAACACACTACACACACACACACAAACCACGCGCGCGCGCGCACACACACACACACACACACACACACACAAACACTTAATGGTTTTAGCACAGAAACATGTTACACCCATGTGGTGAAGGAGTTATGGACGCAGTTTGCAATTCTGAATACCGTATTCGCAACACCGCTGCGGGCGATTTCATAGCAGATCCCCATGCGCTGGTTTTCATACAATTGTATGAGTGCCGGTCGTTTATTATCACACTACTGAACGTAAACTTTCCAAGAAATCACAAACAGCTAAAGAATATGGGTTGAATGCGACGTCCTGTAAAGGTTATGCAATAAACTTTTGTAAATCGTAAATAACAGCAGATGGAATATGAATTAAGGGAGTTACACGTAGAATAGACCAAGCAAAGGTACCAGTTCACAAGTTGGCGAATATTCTCTGCAATTTATCTTTGTGAATCGAGGTGAGAAAAAAAGACTTCTACAAATCTATACTGAGCCAATCCTGACGTATATAAGCGATTCATGGACAATGAGATGACAGCGCACGGGAGGTTTAAGCACATTAAACCCTGCAACCACGCATGCAGCTCATCTTTATTTATAAAGAAAAGATACAGTAGTTGTTTAGACTCCGTTCCCACTCTTGGCGCCGCCAACATTCGAGTGAAACATCCCCAGGGTGTCACGCCGAACAGTTTGAAAACCCGTGCTTTCAACGCTGTCGCTAGCTGTAGAGTGCAGGTGTTAATATTTATGTACAGCTGTTGAAATATGCATCGGCGACTGTGCCAACACCTGCACTTCAGATGTAGAATAACACAGTTAAACATCAATCGTGGGGTTAACAAACACAAACTAGCAAAACGTCGAATCAGCACAGATAAAAATACAATTTGCAAACCTGATGATACTGCCACGAATGACGCATCTATCCCCCCCCCCCCCCCCCCCCCCCAAAAAAAAAAAAAAAACCTCCACCTTTTCCTAATCCTTCTTGTCCTCCACCTCCATCTTCTTCATTTTAATTCCTCCTCATCATAACGTTTTATGCTTAACCTTAGCATTAAAGTAAATGGTACTAATGCGGACTCTAACAAAGCAACTTGATGATTTAACCACACTTCATTCCTGTTACGCGAAAGTAATCAAATGCTGGATAAATTAATCACACTTGATGAGAGGTCACAACAATTAGGTCTAACAATGCATTAAGAAAAGACAAACACAATGAGATTTTTTTTCCGCATATCCTTTACAGGACATTGCAGTCAACACCAGCATTTTCAGTTGCTGTTAATATCTTGGCGAATTTTACGTTCAGTAGTTTGCCATTGCTTTCTGAACAGCTGGTTCACATACCTCTGTAAGTAACCAGCGCAACGCGATCCGCTACCGAATCTCGCGCAGCTGTGTTCCATACGGGATTACAAACAACGTCCTTAACCTGTTACAATGAGATTAAACCAAGCAAATAATAACCCGATCTCGCTTGGTGAAACCACACTTCAAGGGGCATAAGCATACACCTATTTGGGAAGCAAATGTAGGCAAGACATGGGCCAAACAACAAAACAAGATAAAATGGGGGGACAGATAAAGATACTAAAATAAGAATATAACAGGCAAGAGGAGCTTTCATAGCAGTCAGAAATTTGTGAAAGTCAAAGGAAGTTAAACTTAGCACAAAGTTTAGAATTATTAACTCAATGTTAAATCAGTACTACTGTATGGGTTAGAAACATGCAGAATAACTAGAAGAATGACAATAAAAAACTACAAATATCCACTTTAATGATGCCTGTGCAGAATAGTTGGAATAAAATGGTTTGACAGAATTATTAATGTAGATATCACGGAGTGAACTAAACAAATCCCTGTGAACCAAAAGGTAAGGAAAAGAACAGGACATGACAAACACTGAGAAAGCCTGGGGACGGTATAATTAGACACTCTCTTATCTGGAACCTACAAGACAAACGTAATGGCAGCAGATCTAAAACACACGGAGAAGAAAATTACAGACAGAGATGAGCAAAATTAGGAGGAAATAGCAAAAGTTAGGACGGTTTAGCGTTGTTTGGCTTAAGGAGTCTTCCCAGTAGGGGATACAGAACAGCAGAAGTATGAGAAGAAGAAGAGGAAGAAGAATATATGTCTAGAATAAGTGATGGTCTAATACACCCAAAGCCAGGCGGTATCTGTTGCGGGGTTGACTTATCTTTAACATAACTTCAAGGATCTAGGCACATGGACAGCATCAAATGGAAGAGGTATAATTAAGACCATGAACAGAAAACAACTAAACATGCAAAAGCAGCAATTTAGACAACAAGGTTAGACAACAATTATTGCATGTCGAACCAATTGTAACGCATGGTTGTTAATCATGGAAAATTAGTAAACAAGCAACAACACACACACAAAAAACCTTAGAGACGTGGGTTTGCAGAAGAATGCAGAACATTTTTTGATCTGTCACAATGAGTAATCTAAATGTTTTGAAAAATACTAAAACACAAAGACAACTTATAACAAACATAAGAAAGAGGCAGTCGTCATGTTTTGACCACTTCATGTAAAGTTAACAACTGGAACGTGTTTTGACAACTGGATAAATTTAAGAAAAGCGAAATAGTCAAAGGCAACGATAAGCAATTATTAACAGCCTTTTTTCACGGCACACAAATGAATATACGCTGTTAGAGATCGTAACATGCGAAGAAACATGATCGCCCACGCCAGCCGATTGAAGCGCCCTAAAGTGATATATTAAACACATCAACAACATATTACTACATCAATCATCTATTACTGCATCAATCATATATTACTGCTGGGCTACAAACGACATCGCCAGCGCGGGAATGAGTTTCTGCATCTCCCAGGAGACCAATGTCACATCTGGTTTGTGTTTGAGCGGAAGTTTGCCGTTCTCATCAAGATCTGATTACCCAGATATTTGCACACCGAATTATCAATTAGTTATTAATACCAACTTTTCCTTTTTTTCTCTATCTGCCTTATTGGTTTAGTCGTGAAGTCTCGCGGAGAGGTGGTACATTCCAGTTTTTCTGTTTCTCGCTTGTCCTTATGTTATATTTAATTTCTTCGGTGTCTGTTTTATTCAATAAAACCATCTCTTCCTAGGTCGCCCTCTCGCCTGGTATCCCGATGCTCTCATGTAGAACGCACTAGCCGCTGGGTTATCTTGTTCCATTCTAGCTAAATGCTCGAACCATTTATTCTATAGTGTTCTGTAAAGTCAGTAATAAGGTATCATCCTACACTTGTTCTTAGTTTTTCATTTGTCTCTCCATCCCTCCTTGTGATTTTCAGCTGTGTTTCTTATGCATCTCATCTCACATGATCTAATTTTACGCCGGTGTTTCTAGGACAGTCCAAGTTTGACATTGGTAACACAGTCTGGGCACGAATAAAGCTTACTTGCTGTGAACTCCAGCGTGAAGTCCTGTATGTCGGATGAAGACATCTTGTTGTCCAACATCAGTGTGATGTCATACCGGACTGAGGTTTGCGTGAGTATCCGTTGTCCCGTGTCTGGCTTATTAGTGTGCAGACTGGTGGTTCTCGCCGTGCAGGCAGATACTCTCCGACTTCGGAAGAATCAGCGATCCTACTACGTTAGCCAGGACCCCGAAGGGACCTGTTGCCCAGGACGCACGACTAGGACGTGTTAGTAGGTCTTGGCCAGTATAAAACCTGACCCTGGTGCCTTGGAAATATCTCTGCGTCCCGACGAATAAAGCACCGACCATCTACTTTTTAATCTGCATTTTCATATATGGAAGCCGGTTCCGTGGCAAAGGTGTCACGGACACAGTTCGAAATCCAGCATTCCGCGTTCGAAACACAACTGCGGGCGATTTGGCAGCAGACCGCATTGCTTTGGGTGTTTATTAAAATGGTATGGGTGCCGGTCGTTCAGAAAGCAATGGCAAACTACTGAACGTAAACTTGCCAAGAAATCACAAACAGCCAAAAACTTCTGGGGCTGGATGCAACGTCATGTAAAGGATATGCAATAAACTTTTTTTGTTTGGATATATATGGAACTTTTAGGATTAGTACCATCTGATACTTGATGTTATTTGCTTCCTGTATTCTAGTCTCTATTAATCTATGTAGTCTTCCACCCTCTGCGAACACGTTGCCAAGACACTCCTGCTCTCTAACTTGATATAATGATGTTCTATTTATAGTTACGTTACATTGCAATTGTTGTTGTTGTTCGTGTCTTCCACTTATGTCCCCTTATGTGTTGTGGCGAGAGTTACTGAAGTTCCAGTCCAGTGTTTGCCGGGGCCCATAAGGGAAGCAAAGAATAGCAACACTGCAGCCTACTACGCATGTCGTAAGAGGCGACTAAGGAGGCTTGATGGTTCCGTCCGCCTGCTACTGAGTGAGTGCGTGGCGCGACACTGTGATCTGTGAGTTTCGTGTGAAGTGCTTTTGAATCTGCCCGAGGTTTTTTGGAATGTGACTGCATGTTCGGAGTGATGGCAGATGGCTATGTCCCAGAGTTGACCGGTTTTTGCCTTATGCAGAAATGCGTGGCTGCTGAGCTTCTGGTTGACTGCCACTGCCATCGACGATGAACTGTATTTCGTGGACTGTGTGGGTGAACATCTAGGAAACATCCAGATGGGAAAATGGCTGCAGATTCCATCAGAAATGAACTGGGTGTTTTGTTGGGGACTATTGTGTTGACATTCTGGCGGTGGCATTATGCACAGTGCATCTGTGCGGGCTGTTGTTTGTCGAGACTCCTGTCTTTTCCACTTTTCACATTGGGCAGTGGGGAGCGTTTTGTATGGTATTCACTGGCACAGGAACGGAGCATAATGGGGACGACCCGTTGCTGTGAAGTTGGAACTGCGACTAACTAACTAACTAACTAACTGAAGTTCCAGCGCCTGTGGCTAGTGCCTTTCCTCCGATTTCCTCCATGATTCATGAGCATAATGTTCATAGGATCAAATTCATTCCTTACCAGTTTGATAGACCTGTCATACGTTCCTTACCTAATTAATCCATTACGCATTGGCGCCTTGCCGTGTTGACAGACGATAGTTTGTACTTTACAAAGGCATAATAACTTTTACCCATGGCGGTAGCGAATGTGACTGATAAGGCCAATTCGCGCTGTAAATATTCGTTCACAGTGGGTGCATGTGAACACATGGTAATTTCCACCATCATGCACCATCTTACGTCTCACACGCTGGGTGTGAGACTTATCTGCAATAGTTTTCTCCTTTGTCTTTATTTCATTTCTGACGTTTGCCCTCCATGCAACACGTTCAGCGGCGACTTGCTCGCAATGTCCAATGCCTGAACAATCATGTCCCGCTTACACACATCTTTGTATCGTAGTAGAGGCCGACCCTGAGATCTCTTACCCATCTGTAATTCACCAAAAAAGATGTCCTTTGGTATTCTACCATCATCCATCCTCCTAAGATGTCCTATCCATCTAAGTCTACGAAGATTGAGCATGGAATAAACCGTCACACAACCTGATCTTTCCAATACTTCAGTATTTGTGATTTCGTTTTGCCACTCAATACCAAGAATTCTTCGCAGACACCGCATATGAAAGCTGTTTAAACGTTTCTCTTGGTACGAGTAAGCTGTCCAGGTTTCACTGCCATAAAGAAAAGTACTAAGGACACAGGCTTGATAGACAAGGACTTTTGTTTTGGCAGTAAGCTTCCTGTTCTCCCAGACTCTTTTTCTTAGCCTGTTCATTGTTGTTGCTGCCTTACCAATCCGGATGTTGATTTCCTGATCTAGGGATAATTTGCTATTTACCACTCATCCTAGATATGTAAAATGGTCTACCATCTCTAGTTGGGCGTCGTCAATAAAGATTGATGGTACCCCATGTGCACCTTGTGACATAATCTATGTCTTCTTTTTGCTAATTGTTAAACCAAATTGAGAACAAGCATTGGAGAATGCAGATAGTAGACATTGCAATTCTTCCTCAGAGTGGGTCGTAACTGCAGCATCATCTGCAAAAAGCAACTCTCTGATCAGTACCCTCCTAATTTTGGTCTTGGCCTTCAATCTCTGAGCATTGTAGAGGCCGCCATCTGAACGTGAATGAATGTATATACCACCATCCTGATCACGAAAGGCATATTTCAGTAGAAGTGAAAAGTATATTCCAAAGACGGTGGGAGCTAGTACACAACCTTGCTTAACTCCACTCTTGATTTCAAACTCTTCAGAAGTTGCACCATCTAACTTGATTATACCCTTCATGCCTGTGTGGAACGATTCCACAATGGACAGACGAATTGGTGGGCAGCCAATCTTCTTTAGTGCCTTGAACAGACCCTCACGACTGACCAAGTCAAATGCTTTTGTGAGGTCGATGAAGGCAATAAACAGTGGTTGATTCTGTTCACGGCATTTTTCTTGCATTTGTCACAATGAGAATATCATATCAATGGTAGACCGGTTCTGTCGAAAGCCACACTGTGATTCGGGGTAGACTTGATCTCCTAGGAGAGGAGGCTGAGCGTGGTATATAGGATGAACATCCCCGGGCTGTAGGAAACCAGAAAGAGCAAGTCGATCAGGACGAATATTTATAGCATGTGTGATTCTTGTTCGTGTGTCTGCACACACTTGGATCGCTGCCACGCTACGGGGTTCGTGCCTGGCGGTGAGATTCTCCGCGTGTGATCTATGGAGGTCCCTCGGGGTACTTGGCTGGAGTCTGTTGACAATAAAATATCTACAATCACGTGCGGAGGAAAACATCCGCACCAACATCATCATGTGCCATGCCACATGATCACTTTAGTCTTGGATCGAGTATGTGTTGTTTCTTGTCCCAATTATACCACGCGATCAAGCCATCCGGGGTTTTAATGTGTCTTTCCGTTGCTCTTTTCCGTCAAGTTTGTCATTTTACACTATGTTTTTATGTACGTCTATAGTATTCGTTGCATTTTCCCTCAGAAGCCACATTTCTACAGGAATGAGATAGTATTGAACTGGTCGGCTTATTGTCCATAACTCACATGCATACAACAGTATAATTTAAATACAGGACTTCTCCTCGTGCAATTGACAACTTTTCCTTGATGAGTATATTTTTCATCTTGCACAAGCTTTACTTTTACCATGGAGACTCATGTTCTTTACATTACCAACCTAGGTCAAATTCAAGCCAGCTCATGTGTGCTTTGCCGAGTCATTTCCTGGTTGCATCATAATATGTTACATCCTAAAAAGATGTGCAATTCTAGTACCGGTCTCGTACGAGACGTCGGTTTCTAAGCTTAGGGAGGAGAAGGGGATATTGGCAACACAATCACCGTGAAGGTGATACTTTGGTGACGCGTGTGAAGAAGCGGACCCAAACTAACCCAACTGAAAGATGTGGGACTTTTCAGGGACGACAAGAGTCAATACATTGGAGTTACGTGTTAAAACATAGTCTTTCAGACGATTTTTAATTAACCAAACAATCAACCATCCACAAATTAAACAACCATCCATCCAACCATCCAACGCATCTCCAACCAACCAACCGACCAACAAACCGACTAATCAACCACCACCGAACCATTCAACTAACCAATCGACTAATCAACCGACCAACAAACCAACCAACGAACTAATCAACCAACCAAGCGACTAATCAACAAACCAACCTACCGACCAATCAACAGACCAGCAAACCGACTAATCAACCAACACACCATTCATTTAACAAACCAACTAAACATTCAACCATCCAACCATTCAACAAGGCATTCAACAAATCAACTATTCAACCAATCAACCAACTAACCAACCAACCAGCCATTCAACTAACCAACCAACCAACCATATATGGAAGAAGACTGGAGTACCCATACCGATGTCCATTTGCACTGACACTGATGTTGTAACTACAACAACCACAGTGTGAAATACGAATACAATGTAAACCGCGAAGACAGTGTGAATATGCGAAGACGATTTCGAGGAAGGGATAATACCTAACGTTTAAAATAACAGAATATACTGATCACCAGGCAGGTAAAGGATAACTTATGTATTTAGACAATAGTATTCGTTGGCAATTGTTGGACATTGTAATAACAGAGAGTGCACAGAAAGGACTCTCCTTGAATATCAAGAAAACAGTAACAATGGCAATATCAAAGAAAATAGTGACACCAATATGTGACATAGAAATAGAAGGGACAATTTTTAACCAAGTGGATAGTTTTAAATACCTAGGGGCATTTATAACATCAGATGGAAGATGTACAACAGAGATTAAGAGCAGAATAGGGCAAGCAAAGGCTGCATTTAAGAAAATGAAGAGTATCTTATGCAATAAGTCACTATCACTGAATGTAAGAAAGAGAGTGCTGAACTGCTATAAAGAACCAGTTTTGCTGTATGGCAATGAATCTGGGAATGAATACGAACAAATTAAGAAGAAATTAGAAGCAACAGAGATGTGGTTCCTGAGACGAATGTTGCGAATTCCTTGGATGCAAGAGTAACTAACGACGACTGCCTGAAACAGGCTAATGAAACTAGAACATTATATACCACAATAAGAAAGACACAAACAGCTTTCTTTGGTCATGTAATGAGAAGAGAGGCACTAAAAAACATAGTGACAACTGGAAATGTCGAGGGGAAGAGAGGCAGAAGCAGACCAAGAGAAATGATGCTGGATAGATTTAGACAGTGGCATGGAGAAACATCATCAGCAGAGTTGATCCAGAACACGAAAGACCGAGATCTGTGGAGAGCCATGAACGCCTACGCCAGCTGGCAGGGCACTTCATGATAATGATTAGTTGGTACGGATTATGTGATCAGAAGACTATACGATATGTACCTCTTATCGGAAATAGTGAAAGTTGAAGGTAGTTCTTGTATAAAAATTAGGAGACAGTATACCTCTTATCGGAAATAGTGAAAGTTGAAGGTAGTTCTTGTATAAAAATTAAGGAAGACAGAAGAAATAAAAAGAAAATATAACAATCAAAATAATGAACGAGCAAACGGTCAAACAAACGAATGAATGAATGAATGAATGAATGAATGAATGAATGAAGCTAACAAATAAAGCAATCTGTGTCTAAGATATTAGTCATACATGAGACCAGCATGGCCGAACTGATAGGAGCTCTCGCTCTTAAACTTCCGGTGTGCTGATATCGGGTAGAAGGTTCAACCCCTACACCGGTCAGTTGGACTAAAATGTTGGCTTATCGTCCTTGACTTGGAGACGTAAATTATAATACCTCAGAATCTGATGGCGAGGGACACTGTAACAGGAAAAGCTAATCCACACGCAAAAGTCAGGCAACTGCAATAGAAATAGTAGCACATGAATGGACCACCCTTGAGTTTAAAGCGAGCGAACAAAACAAAATTAGAGATAAAGAAATTAAGACAACCCATTACTCAGAAAGTATAACATAAATGAAGTGAGGAGATTTATAATACTAGAGATTGGAGGAAGAAAGAAAGAAAGAAAGAAAGAAAAAAAGAAAGAAAGAAAGAAAGAAAAAAAGAAAGAAAGAAAGAAAAAGACGAACCAACAGTCACATACAGTGCAAACAGCATCATAAGCTTACCACAGAGGATCGATCCTTAACGACAGACTCAAGAGCTGCTTCCTGCAGGTGCCACTCAAGAAGTAATCTCTCAAACAAGTGTTCACAGAGGATGCGGGATCATGAAGGCAACAGCATATTATGTCAGGTACTGGGTCAGGACTTTTTCGTGGTGAAGGCCTTACGGACGCGGCTCGTAATCCCGTATTAAGACGATTTGGCAGCAGAGCCGCGTTACGCTGGGATTTTTACGCAATGGTATGGGTGCCGGTCGTTCAGTAAGCAATTGCAAAATACTGAACGTAAACTTGCCAAGACATCAACAACAGCAAAAGATGCTGGTGTTGACTGCAAATGTGCTGTAAAGGATATCCAAGAAACATTTAAAAAAAAACTTTAACAGGATCAGGAGCTGGCGCCTTGGTGTAATGGCTAGGACAATAAGCTGACAATGGCATGAGCGCGGTTGGACTAAGGTTCGATACCCGCACTCGTCATTCCCTGCCGAAGGGAAGACTGACCATATTATCATCATCATATCATCACGCGCCTTGTCGACTGACGTGGGCGATCATGTTTCTCCACAAATCGAGATCCTCAACGGCCTAGACTCCCTTCTGTGTCATGACACAAGATGTCAAGAATGTTCTCTCCCTGTCTTCCTCTGTTTCTATTTCCACAAATCTTTCATGTTTCAGTTCTTGTCTTCTCATAATGTATGGCCAAACAATGATGACTGCATCTTGCTGATGCTTGTGATATGTTGTCTTTGCGATATGGCCTCCCTCACCATATCCATATTACTCTTTTTAGCTGTCCAAGGAATGTTCAGCACTCTTCTATAGAACCACATCTCAGAGGCTTCCATGACTTTTTTCTTCGCTTGATTGTACTTAGCCCCCCCCCCCCCCCCCCCAAAAAAAAAATAAAATAAAATAAAATAAAATAAAATGTGACGGTCCCAGCAGTTCGAATACCCATAGCAGATTCTGCTACGGGAGTTTTTTGTTTTTTTTCATGTGTGTGTTTTGTTTTTAGTCGTGGGGGAGTAGTAGCTAGACGCAGGTCTGCCTGCTCGGTGGTCACGGGTCATGTCCGCATCGGGACGACTTTGAAATATAAAATAAATTATCAGGACTGCCAAACTGACCCAGCCTAAAATAAGTACCATGAAATGTCTTTGGAAGCCTAAGACTTCAGCGTGATACTGGCCATAACACTCACTGAGCAAGAAGGAACAAGTGGCAAAACCTGTCCCTCTCTCTGGCAAGCGGTGAGCCAAGGCGTGTGACCTTGCGCGTGACATTACCAGTTCCCCCCCCCTCTCTCTCTCTCTCTCTCTCTCTCTCTCTCTCTCTCTCTCTCCTTCTCACTCCCTCTCTCACACACAGACACACACAAACCATGCAATAGAATATAAATCACTTGCGTAACATTTGTTTAGATTTCTACGGATCTCGTGCAGTAACTCTGCTCATAAAGAACATACGCACTGCACGAGCCAACAATAAAATCGAAACTGTTCAAACAGGGGAAGCCAGCAGCAGACAGTGCGGACTCCGCGCCGGAACAGCAGCCCTGTGAACTCGACCACACACTGCCGCCATATGCACGCGCGCCCTCCAACCACGGAGACAGCAACTTGAAAGTGAGTGCTAGCCCAAATGGGGGATAAAGGATGTTTGGTTTCTTCGCTTTATACGCAAAAATCAAACATCAAGATGAAATCAGCGCCACAGGACTTCTATTTTTATGTTGATCTCGTGAGACAGCCACAATGGTACAATGCTGAAAGGTCTTTATCTTGGCAAAATTTGCTTGACAAATTGCCCTTCCACATCGGATACTAGAAGGAATTGATAGTCGGGGATGAAGTATCGCGAACTAAAGAAGAGGGACTACCAGATATTCAACTGACAATCTGGTTCCGTTCTCGACAACAGGTGTTTTATCTGCTTCACAAGGTAAGATGAATTAGCTCGCTAGAGTGTATGTGAGTGTGTGTGTGTGTGTGTGTGTGTGTGTGAGCATTTTGCTTTGTATTATTTTCCTTTCAAAATCAACTAAGGTGTGTGTGTGTGTATGTATGTGTGTGTGTATGTATGTGTGTGTGTATGTGTGTGCGTGTGTGTGAGAGTGAGTGAGTGTGTGGCTTTTGCTTGGTCGCATATACCTTCCTAACTAAGATGTTTCCGCACGGGTGGAGAGTGTGTGTTTACTTTGTCTCATTTGCCCTCCTAATTCAGCTAAGATGTGCGCGTGTTTGTGTGTGACTTTTGCTTTGATCAATGTAGCTTCACAATCAAGGTAAGGTGAGTGTTTGTATGACTTTTGCTTTGATCAATGTAGCTTCACAATCAAGGTAAGGTGAGTGTTTGTATGATTGTATGTGTGTACGTGTGACATTTTTCTGTCTCATTTCCCCGCCATAATTAAGGTAAGAAAAATGTGTGTATTTATGTGCGTGTATATGTGTGTATGTGTGTTGCGCGTGTGTGTATGTTTGTCTGTGTATGTGTGAGTTGTGTTTTGTCGCTTTTATTCTTCAAATTAAGATAAGGTAAGTGTCTACCTGACTGGATGTGACTGCATGAATGAGCTAGTGTGTATTTATGTTGGGTCGTTACATTTGTCCTTCCGTATCCCGGAAAGAACTAAGATACTTGTATCGAGCTTAAAGCACGAACACAATATGCCGGTATTAAGTTAAGTTAGTTGCATATCCTTTGCAGGACGTCGCAGTCAATACCAGCATGTTTCGGCTGTTGTGATCTCTTGGCAAGTTTACGTTCAGTATACCGGTATTAACTATGCTATTAATGTTCCTTCTTTCTTCTTCCTTCTTCTTCTCCTTCTTCTTTTTCTTCTACTACTACTACTACTACTACTACTACTACTACTACTACTACTACTACTACTACTACTACTACTACTACTACTACTACTACTACTGCTACTACTACTACTACTACTACTACTACTACTACTACTACTACTACTACTACTCACTTAGCGAGCAAAGAGCTCAGGCGTCGAATTCTCGACCGACCGTGCGCATGACTTCACAGCAATTCCCTGTCAATCTCGCTAACGCTCCCGCCATATGGAACTGATGTGACTGATTCTATTGCACGCAGATGCTGTCTTCTGATGTTTATTTCCAGCAGCTGGCTAAGAAGCTGGTAGTCTAGTTCAAATCGAGTTACTTTATGTCGGGGTGCAAGCAATAAACATACCCAGCCACTCGGTGGGGGACTGGCACAATACACAAACAGTGTATGTGTGAATTCATAATGGGCAATAACAACGTAAATATTTCTTGACTACTTCATGCTACTCGTAGTATTCCCCCTTTCTTTCTAGAATGGATCTCTCTCTCTCTCTCTCTCTCTCTCTCTCTCTCTCTCTCTCTCTCTCTCTCTCTCTCTCTCTCTCTCTCTCTCTCCTCTCTCTCTCTCTCACTGACTCACTCACCGACCCACTCACTCACTCACTAACACACTCAGTCTCTCTCTCTCTCCCTCACTCACCCACTCATTGACTCTCCCTCTCTCACTGACTTACTCACCGACCCACCCACTCACTCATTCACTCTCTCTCTGTCTCTCAAACACACACACACACACACACACACACACACACACAAACGAGACGTAGAATCGGTAAGCTTTACTAGAACACGATGATTACAATTGACAACATGGGCGTTTTGGCCAAAGCCTTCGTCAGCACGCACACACTCACACACACACACACACACACAACAAACACACATGGATGCAACTACATATAACACAATTCACAATTCCGCATACCGCGTTCGAATCACAGCTGCGGGTGATTTGACATTATCCTCTTTCATGCTAATAGGTTTCAAGGCTGGAAGTTAGTTGTCGCCTGTGAGATTTCCATGTTAGTATACGTTCACAAATGCATGACGTCTCCAGCGATTTTCACCAAAACCACGTATGTGATGTATTGCAGTGAATTTTTGCGCGAAGTCTTAGATTTCCCATGGCATTCAGATTTGTACAATGATGGATCTGTAGGCAACTTGGATATTGCACACTGACGGTAGCTTCTTAAATATCTAGGGTAAACTGAATAGCTGCAGAATGGTGTATCTATATGCAACAAAGATACTGCACACTAACGGTTTTGTTTTATTAAATGGTTGTGCCCAAGGCAATAACTGTTTACAGTCATCAACGTCATCATCATCATCATCTTCCACTTCTGCCGTCAAGCGTCGTGGGGAGGAATAATTTGCGTTCCAGCGCCCGGTGGACGGCACTGGATAGTGTCATTCCGTGTGGTTGTACAATGTCTCTGATGTCTTCAATCCATTTTCTTCTTGGACGTCCTCGTGGTCTCGTCGCAGATGATCTTTGATGTAAGGCCAGTGCTGGTAGTTGCTGATGTTGCATTCTAACGACATGGCCAAACCACTTGATCTTCTGTCTTTCAATAAATGTGGCACAAGGTGTTGATCCCACAGTCTGTCTGATAGTAACATTTCTTACTCGGTCTCGGATTGTTAAGTTGGCAGCTCTCCTCAGGCATCTCATTTCGCAGGTGTTGATTTTGCGAAGGTGTAATTTGGATAAAGTCCAGGTTTGAGATTGATAGCATAGGGTTGGTGTGAATATGCTGTTTATTATCTGTCGTTTTGCGGACATGGGTATGTTTGGATGTTTCAGTAAGGGTGATAGTTGATATGTAAGTGGAGAACTTTTTGACATCTGATTTCAATTTCTCTGTCCAATCTGCCATCTTCTGTGATCATACTTCCAAGGTATTTGAATTCTTTAACTTGTTTCAGAGGTGTGTTATTTATCTGTATACTTAGTGGGCCTGGCGATCTGCTAACTTGCATTACTTCGGTTTTGGCTGTGTTTATACTCATATTGTATCTGCTGCAGGTTGAACTCAGATTAGTAATATGATTTTGTAGTCTGCCCTCATCGCTGTAAAACAGGCACTGATCGCCTGCAAATAGAAGTTCATTTATTCCTTGTGGGTCAGTTGTTTCATCTGGAGTAAAGAGTTCTAAATTTTCTGAATATGTTCTGTCGAGACTTGCTTCTTTGGAAATTATGTCCCTGTAGATATTGAATAGCAGGGGAGAGAGCACACATCCCTGTCTCACTCCTGTATTGACTGTGAACATATCTGATACACCTTCTTGTGTTCTTACTGCACTTTGGCTCGAGTGGTACATGGCTATGATATTTTCTAGCAGTTGCCCTTCTATCCCATAGTCTTCAAGAATGGTCCATAATTTGTATCTGTCTACTCTATCGAAAGCCTTTTCCTGATCCACAAACACAATATACTGCTGGTCACTATATTCGATAGTTTTTTCACAAATTTGTCTAAGTGTAAATAATGCATCAGTGCAACTTTTACCTTTTCGAAAACCGAATTGTGCTTTGCTTAACTGTTGTTCAACTATTGGTCTAGCTCTTTGTTCCAAAAGTTTTGCATACATTTCCCTATATGGCTCAGGAGTGATATACCTCTGTATGTTTCGCACTCTCTCATATTGCCTTTCTTTTTCCATATTGATACTATTATTGCCTGTTGCCAATCATCAGGGACTTTTCTTTCTTGCCATGCTATGGTAAAATGTCTTGTTAGCCATTTAACTCCTGTTTCCCCACAGGCCTGAATAGTTTCTGTGGTTATTCCAAGATATCCCTATGCAAACAATTAAGAACATTATAAATGCAATTGTTATACCAACATTGTGCTATCAATGCCAAACATGGGCACTTACTAAAGAACAGGAAAGAAAACTCACTACTTGTGAAATGAAATGCCTGAGAAAAGCAGCGAATACATCAAGAAAGGACATTATTAGAATCGAGGAGATCTATAAAATAGTTGGAGTAACACCAGTTGTTGAATTCATCGATAGACAAAGATTTAACTGGTTCAGCCACTTAGTGAGAATGAACACAATGTCGCCAGCAGCAAGAGCATACAACATGAAAATGGGAACATTAAAAGGCAGGGGAAGACCACGGAACAGATGGATCGACGGAGTCACCATAATCTTACAAACCCACAACATCTCGGCATATCAAGTGATACCTAGTTCATAAACCAATCATCAAACAAGCCTGCAATGTCTAACGGCATAGGGCAGTGATAGAAAGAAAGAAAGAAAGAAAGAAAGAATGAAAGAAAGAAAGAAAGAAAGAAAGAAAGAAAGAAAGAAAGAAAGAAAGAAAGAAAGAAAGAAAGATAGAAAGACAGAAAAAAAGACAGACAGAAAGAAAAAAGGTCGCTTAAAAGTCGACAGGGTCGACTTCATTGCATCGGTTTTTATCCTATATGGCTCGGTCTCTTTCCGCAGCGCGGAAAGCGTCACACCAAGCACGAACTCCGTAGCTCTAGCGACGACCCATTGGAGTCTCCGAAAAATTTCAGTCGTGAACCGAAGAACGCGGCCCGGAATCGAACCTACAACCTTCGGAGCCCGAGTCAAACGGCTTGAGACTCCCAGAAAGAAAGACTGAGACAGACAGACAGACAGACAGACAGACAGACAGACAGAGACAGACAGACAGACAGACAGACAGAGACAGACAGAGACAGACAGACAGACAGACAGACAGACAGACAGACAGACAGACAGACAGACAGACAGACAGACAGACAGACAGACAGACAGACAGACAGACAGACAGACAGACAGACAGACAGACAGATACAGTCAGCTACAGTTTTCCTTGATTTTCCTTCCCAAAATTGTGCTGAAAAACTTTGTGACCGATTCAATTTTTGGTTTGTTGCGCCTTCCAGAATGTATTTCTTCATAAATTGCTTGATGCTAAGCGGTGGAGCCAGCAGTGGAAGCAGGCAAAAATCTGTACACTATTTAGCGACTGGACCTGTAATTATGGAACCTTTAATGTCTCCTTTGGGATTGACAACGTGGCGCAAAACACGATCTCCGTAGCTCAAGAGACGACTCTTGGAGTCTCCGAAAACAAACCCACGAACTTCTGAAGAGGAAACAACCCGACCAGTAAAATATACAACAAGGGAGACAATTAGAAATATATTATAGTTAATAATTTAGTTTGGATTATGTACCTTGTAAAAGAAGACCCATTTCACAGGCATATACAGGAGCGGCTGGCCGAGTGGCTAGAACGTCGGACTCTCATTCGGGCAAAAAGAAAACCCTAACCTGCACAGTTCGCGGCGACTGCACTAGCCAGACGGCCTTAATTCCTCAGGCTCAAAGACCCCTCTGTCATACCTGCAAGGTACTATATTGGCAGTAAATGAAAAGTTTAAATGATAGTTTTTTTAGCCGAGGTAGCATACCAGCTTGTGCTCACGCATGCCACGCCAGTGATCTAGGTTCATTCCCTAGCAAAGACAGGACAATTTCTCCCAATTGGTTCTGCTCTGGGGTCAACCCAGCCTCATAAGAAAAGAACAATTTTCAGAACTTCCTACGAATTGTCTGGGACGGAAACGTGTCAAGGAAGAGAACTGGCCATCCCTATTTCATAGGTCATGGCCTAGAAAATGTTGAGGGAAAACCCACATGACAGTATGTGCATGACCAAGTGGATTCAAGCAATAATTGGAGAACAAACCACGTTTTAACAAATAATGTTCTCTGGAGCAAACATCATTGAACTATTCGTGGCTTTGTTGGCATGTTATCGCAGAGAATAGTAGAAAAATGCATTCTCAACAAGAAAATGTAGAATTGTTAATGGGAGAGTTTAGAGTCAAAAAGTATAAGGTGAATAAAGTACTCAGTGTCGACTTTAGCTAGAACACATATGAAACTTATTAAGAAGCATCATCATCGTTACTATATGCCGTGCTATATGCACGGTTGATTATGAGTTGCTATTTCACACAATCCCGTGGAGCGTTGAGTTATGTCTGTGTCACTTTCGTTTGTAAATATCAGCATGCTGACTGCAAAATACTAAAAAATACCCCATGACAATTATTGCTGACGTGCAAAGTTTTCATATATACTAGGTAACATCATGAGGTGCGGTCAGGAGCTGAAACCCTCACCGCTTCTTGTTTTCATATATACTAGGTAACATCATGAGGTGCGGTCAGGAACTGAATCCCTCACCGCTTCTTGTTTTCATATATACTAGGTAACATCATGAGGTGCGGTCAGGAGCTGAAACCCTCACCGCTTCTTGTTTTCAATTGCAAGAACAATGTAAACATTACGCTGCTTAGTTCATCTCATCTCATCATGTTCCTCTTGTACCTTGCGTGTCAAGGTGAAGTATAAACAACTGGAGAGTGCCCGCTTATGGGCTTCATGTATCTATATTCCCGTGGACTCTTGTTATTCCCTGCGTCCATCGTTTACCTGGTCGACCTATTCCTCTGCTTCCCTCTGGTCTGTACATCATTGCTTGTTGTGGTATACTGATAGTTGGTAACCTACTTGCATGGCCAAACCATTTGACTTGCTGCCTTCTAATAAAATCTAGTGCAGCTATAACCCCCACTTTAGTCCTGATTTCTTCATTTCTGATCTTATCTCTTCTTGATACATTGAGTATTCTTCTCAGAAATCTCATTTCTGTTGTTGTGATTTTTCTTTTCTCTTTGTCTGTCATTGTCCAGGTTTGGCATTGGTAACATAGAGTTGGTAGGAAGATTGTGTGGTAAAGTGCTTTCTTAGTAGTTATTGATACATGTTTGTTCTTTAGTATTGGTGCCATTTGTCCAGTGAGATGGTTTGCCTTATTGCATCTAAACACTGGAATACCAGCCAGCGATCTTGGGTTCAATCTGCAGCGGGAGCGCATTCGCATTTGTGAAATGTACATGGGCTTCCAGGTCAAGCTAGATTAAAATGGGTACCAGGAAATGACTTGGGAAGTGAAGGCGGCCGGCGTCCTTATGACCACAACAGCCACCCAGTGCCGATTGATCTATACAAATATGGGTCTAGTTCCTTATGTCTAGGATAAGGCCAATGCGTCTTACGGCGTGTAAACTGGTCCGTTGCTTTAGTTACAATGTGGCCAGCACAGCAGTGAGGGAATACATCTTGCATATGTGGTGGTTAAACCCAGACCAATAGACAACAATAAATGATAGCGCTAACCACCCACAAACATTAGATAAATGTACGTATCCTGGTTGCCGGTCTTCCTGGCCTAAGCGTTTAACGTCTTTTTCCGTAATCCCGTATACTCTCGTGAGTAACGCGACGTGCGCGAGAATCGGTAGCGGTTCTCACCACGTTGGTAACTTACGGGGTGTGTGAGCCGGTTTCTCAGAAAGCAATGACAAACTACTGAGGGTAATCTTGCCAAGAAATCAACAATCAGCTGAAAGATGGTGATGCTGACAGCGATGGCCTGTAAAGGATATGCGAACAAACAAAAAAAGTATCCTGGTTAGTCGTGTAATAGTACACACTACACGACCATTTCTTTTCCTCTCACCAGACAATGCCAGACGTGGATGGTGGGTGTGCCACGAGTGAAGTATCAGCAAACAATCCTATACTGATCTCTTTCGTCAACAAGGCACACAAGTGTAGAAATACAACATCCTGTCCACCACTTGAAGTTCAGTTCCTGGTGTACCCAGTATTCATAACCCAGAACTAGAGATGTATTAAAACAGACATTGATACTGATCACAAACCAGTTATAATACCAAAAAAAATAATTCAACATACCGGAAAAAAAAGAAACAAAAAGGTAACAACAGATGTCATCGATTATAGGGGGCTTCATGAAAATACGGTTAAAGAGGAATTCAAACCAGAAGTCAAAAAGCTACATAAGAACTTCCTTGGTGATTACTCAAGTGTAGATAAGGAATGGACAATCTTTAAGGCTGCCATGCTTGACACTGGAAAATAAATGTGGAACCAAGACAGTAGGGCAGGGCAGGGCAAAGATTAAGAACAGCTTAGTGGAATAATGACGTCAAAGATAGTGTATCCTGAAAGGATAACCGATTTGGTGTCAAACTGATCGGTGAATTGGGATATGCCGACGCAGCATGTGAAGATAGGATTCGGTAGACTGCGCGGAAAGAAATCATTCCCGATTCAACGGACTAAGACGGCGTTTACCTGCAAATCGTTATGGAACGTAATGAGCACGGCAAGGCACGTAGAGCGCCCTGGTCATCCACTGCACCTGTATGCGTCTCCAGTCGTCTTGACTAGCCCTGCCACTGGACTCAGATGGACTCAGGCGAGAAAGTAAGGTCGACGAATTGCGCAACTCTTCCTCACTTTAATCCAATTCATCGCGCAAGTCATTCTTCATCAAACAAAATTTTTTACGGTGAGTTGCGTTGTGGTAAAAGCTCCAAGGCGGCCAGAGGAAACGCTTTTAAGACACTCTGAAACTCTCAATGAATCCTTTTGGAATTCATCATGACACCTGGGAGACTGCAGCCAGAGACCAAAATTCGTGGCGTGCATCATTACGCAAGGGTGCAGTCACGTGTGAGGCAACCAGGACTGCAAGAGCTGTGAAGAAAAGGCAGGACAGAAAAACCAATGCAGGAAATCCTCCTCCAGAAACGTCAAGCATTCTTTGTCCACATTGTCAAAGAACATTTCGAGCCAAAATAGGCCTTATCAGCCATCTTAGAACTCACGGCTCCATACTTTCAACCCCACTGGATGAACTGAATGGTCATCATCATTCTTGATGGACAAACAACAAAAACATCCAGAAAGAAGGTAGCGTTCAAATAATGGATCGCAACTAAATCTGAACAAGACTTAAAGAATAGCACGACAAAATGACAAACGAACAATTGAAGGATCTAAAGATGAATCCTGGAGAATATACGGTGAACAGATAGCAACGTATAGCAAAGACTACCCAAGATAATTTTATAAACGTGTCAACAATATGAGAAACATAGATTTATGCCACAACACAACCACCATCATAAATAGTAAAATAGGTGTACCATTATTTAATCCACAACGAAGACTATCAAGGTGGGCAGAATAATTTCAAGAACTACTTATAACCCCACACATAGCATAGAAAACCTCACTTGTTTGGACAAGAACCAAAGTTCATACCTGCAGAAGTAAAAGCAGTTACACAGTAAAGTCATTAAAAAAACCACCGGGTCCAGATGGAATAACCAGAGAAACTATTCAGGCTTGTGGGAAAACATGAGTTCAATGGTTAACAAGACTTTTTAATATAGCATA